>VWYK01091028.1:0-5000 GCA_013399775.1 Semnornis frantzii | reverse complement strand
TATAGATAAGAGATTGGAATGCTTGGCCTAGAGCAACCTGACATTGTCCCAACAACATTTGCAAATGAGGGCATGCAAACCAACTCACAGGGTGGGAAAAAAAGGGAAAAAAACAAAACAAATGAAAAACCAAAATAGTTAAAAAACCCCACAAACAACAACAACAACAAAACCCTGAAACCCACCAGAAACCCCTCCAAAACAAACAAAAAACCCCCAAACTCAGGAAGACTGCATTTGTGCCATTTCATGATTTCCAGCCTGAACAGATTGAGTTCTTAAACCAAGAACCCTTATTGTAGGCAATTAAGCCCACTACCCACCACGATACACTGTTTACCTTTACTGGCAGCAAATTAGTCTCTTCCAGAGAACACAAAGCTGTCAAGTCCTTTTGATTTCCCAAAGTCCTTCCATAGCTGGTGCTTTAATGTGGATGACAAAGACTTACAGGATCTTGCCTACTCTCAGGTGCTGAGACCAATGCTCTTGCCACGATTTATTCCCACTACAATTTCTAAAAATCAGACAACAGGTGATGTGTCTAGGAGGAAAAAAAAACCCACGGTATTTCTTGCATTCTGGCAATCAGTAAATACCACATAAATGTATCTTCAATCAGACATTTTTTTTTGTTGGCTAAAACTTTTTTCCCTCACTTCAACTTTAGAGAATGTCTACAAAAGAAAAAAAATAAATGAAAACTGAGGAAATAAAACCCAGCCCCAAGTCTATTTTGTGACATTCCTACAAATGTTTGTTTTTACTGATAGAAGATTTTTGGTACAATGTGATTGGAAATGGTGGAAGCAAAAAAAGAAGTCCCTCCATTCAAATATTTCATTGTGACAACAAAGTCAAAAGTTTTCTGGATACTTGGATCAGTTCCTTAGATACCTAACAGCCTAGGAAAAGTACAAAATATGTTGGTTTAAAAACAGAAACTACTGTTTTTTAATTTTCTTTAAATTTTATTTAAACTTTAAATTAGGTTTTTTTTTTTCTTTGGATTTTTAAGTAAACAAAAAAAAAATTCTATTATATAATTAAAGAAAACTCTCCCAAAATGAACAGCTAAGCATGATGTGGTTCATAAATTAACTTGGATAAGGAAGAAAATAGTGTTACAGTATCTAGTCAGGTTAAATTACAACATATTCCAAGAATGAGAGTAGGAGTATGGTCTTCAAACATGAAACCTTAGATTCCTGATATAACTTCAAAAACAAGCCATGGTTCACATGTTTTTCAAAAGAAGAGTTATTCTTTTTTTCCAAAATAAAAGTGTTTCCTTTCATTAGTTCGTAATACACCATTGTAGAATCCACAAAATGATTCATCAGCAAACCATATTGCAGCTGTTATCCATGTAATGAAGGACTTTTTTTTTTTCCCTGTTTCATTCTGGTAGGTTTTCTTAAATTTCTTTTTTATTAAATAGAAGATCTACCTAAATAAGACATCATTTAATTCCACCTCTGCAGAATGGATGTGATTTTTCATTGTAAAAGAAGGCACCACTCAGAGGAAAGTGAAATGGGTGCTTCCCAATGGCAATATCTTTGACACCAACATCAGCATCCCTGAGGCGGTGAGTTAGAGCGATGCTCATCTTTGTGGTTGCGTTCAACAGCAGACATCTTTGAATCTCCTGAATGCTTTGGATTTGGGCAAATGTCACCATTGAAATCTGGGTTAGATGCAGCAATTTGAACAATGGCTTTTCTCAGCTGCTGTACCATGGCTCTGACAGTTACACTTGGCCTGGGCAGCCCTTTACCTGAGCAAGGAGTTTCTTTTTAATCTTGAAAATGTGCACTTTCTTTTTAAGAGTGTGATAGGAGAACTCACTTATTTATTAAAGAGTGAATTATAGTCTGTATGCTTGCCACCATAATCACTTATATCTTATAATTCTCACTAGTTCCATAGGTGTGACCTTTTCTAAAATAATTTCCTTCCAGTAATAGCAATAAGATACTTTAGGCAGTTCATTTCTGGAAATCGTTGCACTTCTCAGGTGACTGAAGTCACTTATTCTTCCTTCTCATGCTTCACAACATATCTGAGGCATGAAATTATTCCCTTCTCCTACTGTTATTACTTAAATGATTTTTAAGGATTAGTGTGTTAAAAGCATTCGAAAGAATTCAAGGGGGGAAAAAAATAATATTTTGCATCAAAGTTATCAACCTGATTCACATTTCAGTGATTTTATTCCAGTCATGAGAGTTTGGATCTAACATACATCCATGGTATGTGCTAGCAAAAAATTGGAGGGCACAGTATGTTTCTTGATACTGCGCTGTAAGCAAAAATTATGTATATATAGCAGAAACTACTGGGACTGACAAGGTTTTGTATTTAGAAGCAGGATAAATGCATTTCTCTGTCTGTTGATGGGTACTGCCAGCTGTCTCCTCTATGCAGGTATCACTCTTTGTTCCCAGGATTTTATGCATTCATCAGTGATTTCTCCCTAAATCCTTTCTCTGTATCTTGATTGATTTGCAGACAATATAAAGTCTCTCGAGACAAACATATCATTACCATTTTAAATTGTAATCGTTTTTAGAAGATGTTGTTGGGTTTTTGCCATAAAGGCTTGAGAACAAAAGGCTACTTTTAACATTTGTTGCAATAGTGACGTGCTACAATAGCCACCCTTGGGGTTTGTTCCATGTTCTCTACAAAGCAATGTGCACACTATGACAGAAACAGAGTTTCTGTGCATTTATTTTATTGTGAGCAAGGACTGTAAAAGACCAGCATGAATTTTAGCTAAAGGACTAGGGATGTAACCCTTCTTCTAGGGTTCAAAAGCTCTCTAAAACCAGTGTTTGGAGAGTGGTCTGTTTCATTAAATCATCACTTAGTAAAGTCCTTATTTACAAATCTCCAGTGAGCACTACTCTCAAGCTTAAAGTTATGTATATCTTATGCTCTGATGAATTAAAATGTTATCTGTTTCCATTTCTGTCTCAGCGACAAACTCCGTATCTTGCAAGAAAATACCTGGGCTATTAATAAAAAATAAAAGATCTCTTTGATACCCAAGGCTGCATCACTGACCCAACTGTTTCTCAGTGTGACAAAAGGTATATATGTAATCAAATATTTATCAGTAATATCAGCAATACCTTACAACACTGAATGCAGTAAAACTGATTTTACACTCTCATATGCTCTCAGCATTCACATACACATAGCAAATACCATGTTATAGGTAATATAGAATATATGATCTGTATAGAGCCTGTTTAAACACATTTTTTTCCTAAAAATATGTTGCTCTTTTATGATTATTCTCTTCTCTGTCCTGCTGTAGCCAGTCTCCAAATACTTTCACGCACCAGGTAAAGTTGAAAAAATGAGGTGAGAAAACATGACTGCATTCATTCACTAATGAATTGCCTTCATTAAAATTAAGATTTCTTTAGAATCATAGAATGGTAAGGTTGGAAGGGACCTCAAGGATCATCCAGTTCCACCTCCCTGTCATAGGCAGGGACACCTCCCACTAGTACAGGTCACTCAAGGCCTCATCCAACCTGTCCTTGAACACTTCAAGGGAGGGAGCAGTCACAACCTCCCTGGGCAACCTGTTCCAGTGCCTCACCACCCTCACTGGAAAGAACTTCCTCCTGACATCCAGTCTAAATCTCCCCTCTGCCAGTTTAAACCCATTACCCCTAGTCCTGTCATTACAAGACCTTGTAAATAGTGCCTCCCCAGCCTTCCTGTAGGCCCCCTTCAGATATTGGAAGGCTACTATAAGGTCTCCTCGAAGGCTTCTCTTCTCCAGGCTGCAGAGCCCCAACTCTCTCAGCTCTCATATAATGCATCATTCATATATATATAGCAATATACACATAATGCATATTCAGTGGCACCTATACACATACTCCATGTTTGATGAGGTGTGAAAATCTTTGTAACTTGCATTTTATTTATCTTGTATATTCAAGAGGTGATCACCAGTCTTCTTATGGCATACACCCTCACATGAGAGATGAAAAATGCAATTCTCAGTGTCAGAAAACTGGTCTCTTCTTTTTCATGGTGAGAGAGAAAATGGAAGCTAACACAGGTTATACATGTAGTAAGTTTTATGCACATAATTTTTCTTATGCGGCTAGTGTGATAATAATGCATGGAAGAATAAAGTTTTTAATTGATGACATGAAAATTTTCAAAGTTCTTTTAAGTTTTATCTCCAAGTTGTTGAATCAGATTCCTTTCTGGAATTATCAATAAAATGTTTGTGATGGTTTGTTTGAGACAACAGGTCATGTTGATTCTGCTTCTGCTGGGCAAATACACTGTCTTTTACCAGTACTGAAGAGACTAGGAAATACATAGCATACAGGGAAATCAGTCCTGGAAAAGCAGGAAAGAGTTACAAGGTTGGTCCAGGAAGGACCAGTGTGGTATTTTCATAATTTTTCTCATTTTCTCATAAATTTTTCAATTAATAGGCAAGTCATATTTGTGGGCATGTGAAGTAGCCTCTTTATGAATAGGGAACATTGAATTTCAAGCAAATTGTAGTGTTGTGTGTTTTCAGAAAATCAAACCTTTAACTTACTTGTTTTGAAAAGTAATCCATTCTGCTTATGGCTTGGAAAGGGAATGGAGCTGCTACCAGAAAATATTCTTTATCTGATGTGCTCAGTCTGAACATGGAGAATAGATAGTAAGGGGAAACTTCACAAGGTCTGTGGTCCCACTCATCTAACCTTAGTGATTTAGATAGCTTGGAAAGGACTTCTATATTCTAAGTTCAAGATGAATGGAAATTCTAAACACTATGAATGAGTTATTTGCCTCTAACTATTCTGAATGACTGTAGTGTTTAATATGCTGTGGGTTGCAGTTACTTGAAGTTATTGCAATTACATATTGCTAAGTGGTTCACTGCTGTGCTCACCTAGGAGAGGTTTGGTACAGATATACATATCTGTGTGTTTCACATCTGCTGGTTCCTGGAATTTTGATGC
>VWYK01091027.1:2998-24996 GCA_013399775.1 Semnornis frantzii | reverse complement strand
ACAAGCTGAGCTTGTGTACCTTGCTTACCATAGGATGGAAACAAGTCTGGGCAGGCCAGAGTCCTTAGACTCAGTGGCTCCAGGTTCTTTGTCCTCTTCCCCAAAGCAGAAGGAGGGAGAGCAGAAAAACATGCCTGGGCAAGCCAGGACATGTATAAGTCTATTTTGGCCTACTTAGGCCTACCACGACAACTCGGAAATTTGGTTTCAACTCTTTTAGCCTTAAGGCTACACATTTACGGTTTCCTTTCCACAGGAAGAAGAATAAGGAAGTTACCTTCAAAAGTTTTAAACAGAACTAGGAATTCATTGTAATTTATCCTCCAGGAGCTGGAATTATCATTTAATGTAATTCCAGTATTGTAAGAAATGGCAAGCTCCGAGACTGGATGGAAATCACAAAGAATTTCCTCCAATAATTGCCTGATTTAAAAAAAAAAATCTCCAGAGTTTGGGGAAGCACAAAAATGCTTAACATTTCTAGCCTAAGAATTTGAGTGTGCTGTCTGAAGTATGAATATTTAAGAAATTGTCTCAAACCATTTTTAGATTTTGGCTGAACTATATTGGGCTGAACTATAAATTTTCCTTTCCCTTATTTTTCCTTTGAGCTGCAATTTGTGTCAGTAGAAAGCCACATGGGTCTCTAAAAGCCATAACTTCAAGCATGGCCATGTGTTAATTGGAGAAGTCAAGGAAGATAAACAAAATAATATGCGTTAGGGAGAGGATACTTGCTCTTGAATTCTAGAAATGACTAGAAATGCACTAAAATATAAACGAGTCCCACTGGTCCCTGCATGTCAGTGTGGCAAATCCAGAATTCCAACACTCCCTGTGTTAACAGGCACTTGCTGGGTTTTATTTGCATAAATCTTACCTTTGATTTACACTTTCAAAACAGAGGGGAAAGAGAACTACTGCATGAGTTATGGTTCAGTATTTCCACTCCACACTTAAAGAAGTTAGATATAAAATCTTATATGAAACAGCTTTAAAAACAAGACTTCCTATAGAAGCAATTTTCACCGCTCCTGAAAAGTCACAGCTGAGTTAGCTGTACTCAGTGTGTGCTGTACTCAGGAGTGTGGTGGTATTGAACAGGAGAAAGCGTGGTGGAGAGCAGAGTCTGCAGTTAGTATCTGCCATTCAGAAAGGCAGTGGTGGGCAGAAAATAAGGCAGGTAGGCTGCATACAATAAAGCACAGCCTTTGAAAAATATATTCATAGGATATAACCGTAGATTCTCTCCTGGTATCCTTTCAAGAAAGCTGCTACCCAGCCTCTGTGCTGCTCAATGTGGCTGACCCTGCAAAAAACATGATGGATGCCCACAACAATTGCCTTTGCAGGGTGGGGAACCTTACCTGGCTACTATGCAGACCTGTGATGTGGTTATCAACACCTTGTTTTTCTGTGAACTCATAACTGCTGTTTCCTGTGGCACCTCAAATCAAATTCCTGTGATTAGACAGATAATAGTATTTGTTTCTAGAGATTTCCAGGTTTTTCACTGGCCAAGATTTACCATGTCACTCACTCTGACTGCCAGCCCCTGTGGAAGATCAGGGTCATGAGAAATCGAAGGAGGGAGGAAAAGCTGAATTGACTCTTTACAATGTTTTTTAACAGTTGCCTTTGGCTGTGACGTGAAATGGGCAGCCAAGTTCCAGGAAAACCCTTCGTAAAGCTTCCCCCACTTCAGACAGGTAGCAGCTGCAATGCAAAGGTCTCTTTCTGAGCTGAGGAACAGACCACATGGGAGAATATATTTAACAATTTTACATGTCTTTTTCTTTTCTGGTTTTGCTGTTTCTGAAGCAACAGCTGCTTCAGCTGAGCTGCTGTGTTCAAAACTCTCAACATCCTTCTCATAATAATAGATGCATTATTGAGCATTATGAAAGAGTCTCTCCAGGGGAATGAGACTGCTCTTGGGGTGCCAAAAAACACAGATATTAGTAAAAAGACAGATGATTTGTGAATTTGAAACTGCCTGGTTCTGTCTCTCACTGTGTTAATAATGAATTCATTACAGAAGAGCTGTAGTTCTCTCCACCACCCAGTGAATCACCTTTTTTTTTGGTCTGGCAACCCAGCACTTTCTAGCAAGAGCAGATCTGCTCTTGGAGAAAATCTTGTGTTTCTGTAAGCGAACATTAAACTCCCATGCAACCCAAAGTTTGCACTATGGTTTCTGTGCTACTGACTTCAGATACTTTCCGACTGTTCCACTTGATCTGAGAAAAGAAAACAGGTCTGTATGGTCTGGACAGTTTGTTGTCAGAAAGTTCAAGACCTGCATTTCATTTTGCTCAAGATCAAAAAAAGATCAATGATCCAACATCAGGAAAGGGAGTTGGTAGGGATGCATTATGTGACTCACTCAGCTCTTTAGTCACTACAGAAAAATGGTAATACACATTGATCTTGATCATGAGATTATGAAGTGTTATTCTGAGGAAGCAGATGGTGTGGTCTTGGGTACAGCATGATGATGATGATGATAATGATATCCTTCCTTATTGCTTACTTGTAATAATCTGCTGGGGTCCTGGTCACAAAAGTGTCTACACTTGTGTTGTTTCTGGACTATACATATAATGGCTTTTGGTTTTCCTTCTTTGAAGCTGGTAAAGTCCAACAACAATGGACACTAGTAGTGAATTATCTGAGAAGAAATCTCAATATCTCATTTTCCCAGCATATAAAGATAAAGGATGTACCAAAATATCTGTGAAAAATGGTCAGGACCATAAAAACCAGGAGATTGTGGAAGGCGAGTGGGACAATGACAGCACTTTTCTAGTCTTTCTGTGGCTTTCTTGATTCCCTGAAGAAACAGGTATAGGCATGGTAGGTGGGCATTACATTAGGTAAATGGCTTAAAGCACAGCCACTCAGGTAAAATACTGACCAATGTACAATATAAAGATGCAGTCCCAAACTATGATAGCTGTTATCCCCGAGGCCAGATTACAAATGGCCAGAAGATCACCTGCCTTACACGCACAGAGCCCTGCATATGTGACACAGTACCATGGCACCTATGGACACACCATATGACATCCCCACACACTGTAACACCATGTGACACAGACCACACAATGACAAATGTGAGGAGAGTTTTGGGGAAGTGCCAAAATACTTAATGCAGCAGCCCATATCCCTTGTCTCCACTGTGTCTGGAATAAGACACAGGCAATCATCAGTTAGATGCATGTTTTTAAGCATGATTAACAACAATGCACACTGATTCACCATCCTACTCATTTAGGGAGATCAAATCATTTATGCCCTCACTAAAAAAGTCTACAGATAACCTATAACCATTTGTTTAATTAATGGGCTACTCTAAACTACACATTTGTGTAATTTTTGCATATTTCTTCCATAAACTGCACAGTAGTGAAGTGGTTGGTTTTGAGCAAGTTAATTGAAGCTAAGTTGAGCATAGGGAGGAAGTTTACTTAAAACTATTTCAGACTGACAGATCCATCTAGGTATTATTCTTGGGTGATCTGGGGATCTGCAAGGACAGTCTAGAACACAAAGTCACATGAATCCTTTGAACATAATCAGTGTGGATAATGTATCTTTGAAAACTGATCACAGTTCTTGTCTGATCAATAAAAATGTTTTACTACTTCTTATGACCATTCAGATAATGATGGCCATTCTGATCCCTAAGTATTTAGCCAGAGAGATGAAAAATACATTTTGATCTGGGTATTGCTAAGGTAGAGCCAGATACAATAAAAAGTACACTGTGTTATATAGTAAGATAGTTGCAATGTCACTTGCTTCTCATTACATTTTTAAGAAGAATTTATGACTGCAGAATTTCCAACTATAAAAAAAGAAGTATCAATACCTGACAGAAGCATACAGGAATGCTGGAGAAGGACTTTTCATAAGGTTGTCTAGCAACAGGTTTGATGCAGAGGGAGAGTAACTGAAGAGTGGATCTCAAAAAGTTCTTCAGTAACAAGNTCTGCCAGTTTAAACCCATTGCCTCTCATCCTGTCATCACAAAACCTAGTACATAGTCCCTCCCCAGCCTTCCTGTAGGTACCCTTCAGATACTGGATGTTTAAGGGCAGACTGGATGATGCCTTGGGCAACCAAGTTTGGTTCTGAGGTATGCCTGCCCATGGCAGAGGGGTTGGAGTAGATATCTCTGAGGTCTCTTCCAACCTAAGCCATTCTATGTTTCTGTGACTTTAGGATCCTGGTGTAGGCAGGCTGTATTGCCAATATAAAATGCCTATGTTAAGATCAAACTGCTAACACGTGTTACACTTGGTATTCTGCATGCAGCGATGAAAAGTTTTGATTCATATTTTTAGACAGAAATTCTCTTCTCCTCAAGTGATTTTTCTAACTCTTTTTGAAGGTCATACCAGCATGGAAGCAAGTTGGCCTGAGTCAGCATAGATAGTAGCTGTATCATTCTTCACACTTTAAAGTCTAACTGATGTCTTTTTTCAATTACAGAAAAAGAGTTCACAACTGCTTTTTCAACATATTGCATTTCAGCTTTAAAAATAAGCCTTCAGATATATGCTCTTTCGAAAACACAAAAAGGAGATTTCAGTTCAAAACGAAAACCCCATCATTCCACTTAATAAAAACCACTTGTTAAAGCAAAGATGAGCCTTGGTGGAAATGTAAGTTTAAAATTATTTGGACTAAATGTATATGTAATAAAAACCCTCCCAACAGAGAGGATACATTTTTACAACATATTCCTGTCATTTCTTGTTTTCTGGAGTACAGAAGCACTTGTACAACTGTATGTAGTGCAAATCTCCTGGCAAACTGCTATGTGCAATTGTTCTGACAGCTCAGAGCTGAGAGAAAACACACTTCCAGCTGCTAACCTTACATGTAAATTCTTTAACTTGTATTGTCATTCTGCTAATTAGAAATATTTGTATTTCTGAGATGAATAATGTGGATGTGGTTGCAAAAAGCCATAACTGATATTAAGAATAGGTGTGTTAATTTCTGAAGGGGATTTCTAACACCTTCTATTCCAATGCAATAATATACAGCAATTCACTGAAATGTTTATGCTGGCAGCAATGTATCTGCTAATGTGTTTTATCAGGACTTGACCCATGACAGCCACAATTATTGTTTTTTTCATTTGCTCCATTTGTTAGGATGCTTGAATTCAGGTGCTAGCTCCTCTGCAGTATCATCAATACTCCTGTTCAATATTAACTCTCCTTTTCCTTTTCACTTTTCTTGTACCCATTACCTCAAATCAAAGCAGTACAATGTAACATTGATGGTCCTTCACCCAAAGAGTAAGACCTACTCTCTTCTTGCCGCATTGGTGACTAGGGACCCTTCTCAGGCAGTGAGAATGTTCCAGGAATCTTTCATTCTTTCTACTCTGAAAGTGGAAAAAAGGACTAGCTGTAGCAAGATGCTCCTTCCCAGCTGCTAAGACAGAGATAGCAGGAGGGAACCTCACTCTGCAGCAGCTGGGAAATATCCATTTGGGTGTATGGGTTGGCTTTGTGTGACTATGTGGAAGCTTATGAATTCTGTGCTGATATTTTGAAGCTGTTGTAAAAACTCTTGAAAACTGGAACATTGTGGTGGCCTGCATCCAGATTTTCACTGGGCTGACTTGACCTCTGAAAATGTCTATGCATTATCCACACAGGCAGCCTATCTACATGCTACAGACTCAACTCAGAAGTCTGACACAGATGCAACCAAAGTGTGAAAAATTTGGACACGTGTGTCCTCTTTAGTGGTTAAAATCTCTACCAGGTGCTGTCAAGACCAGTGCCAAGGACAACCTGAATTCTGACTTACCAATTAGTGTGCTAAGCAGGTGAGGAAGAAATGCCAGTGTTCAGAGGAGACAGCTGAATACAGATTTTTTTTTTCACTAGTATCTTGCACAGAATGATAAGTATGTCTCAAAAGACAAGCAAACACACACTCTATAGTATATGCCTCAAAGAGATGATGTAATGCATTTCTCATTCATGAAAGGTTTGTATGAAGTAGAGCTGTGCAAGGAAGAATGGCTCTACTGTGAGGTGGGCTTCCCAAAACATACACTCATCAGAAGGGAATTCATGGCACATGGGTACTGACACAAGGATGAGAGAGGGCAAATGTACAAGGGCTTGGTACCACTCTTAAATTAAGACACATATTTTGACCCTGAATCATTAGAAGCATTCTTTTTTTAATCAAAATCTCTGTTTTTCCTTCGGTCTCCAAGTTAATCCACTCCCTCCTTTGTTAGGTTCAGCACTTTGCTGATAAGAAAAGAATGATAACCCAGGTAATACTACCTCTTCTCTGGTCACTCTAGATTGTTGCAGTCTGTAGCTGTTGATCTATTCAAATCCACCTGGCTCTGTAGTTTTCTTTGTATGGGTCTCTCTTCTGCCTTTCAAACCCCAGTTATCTATTTATCACTGTCTCAGGTCCCATCCTTTCAATAAGATCTCTGCTGGGCAGAAACAATTTTTGACTCTAAGAAGCACTGAACACTCTATAAAGGTGCTGAGCACAATGATTCTTTGATCCTTTGGGGATCGCATTGTCACGCAAATATTACCATTTTTCAAGAGAGGAGATTGAAATCTCAGTTCATCAAAACAACACAGCCCACATGTTCAGTTGTACAAAATCTTTTAGCCTACTTGGAGACTGCTTACAGGAATCTGTATTCACCTGCCTGAATTAGCATTACATTTCAGATGATGAATATAGACACAGGAGAGAGATCTCTCTGTGCCTGCTTAGCTTTTTCACCTGAACAGTTGAACTTTTTACTGTGTCTTTGTAACACACAAGTTATATAATTTAATCAGTGAAGTGTAGTTCTTCCAGCAATAACAGTTTTGGCATCAGTCCCATAGTGACAAATGGCCAACAATTCCTTTAAGAAAATACCGTTGTGGTTTTTTTTTCATACAATGCCCCTTAATTTCAAGGTTACAGTTAAGAAAAAACATTAGCCTCATCTTTTAGATCATGAATAAAAAAAATCATAATCAATCCTTTTCTGAGTTCAAATCCATAGTTTTCAAAGACAAGGACTGTTTTACATTTAAATATTTCAGATTTATAGACATACTGAAAACACATTGCAGAGATTTACTGCCCTTTTTTTCTTGCTAGTCTTATAAAGATGGGCCTGTATTGCCGACACCACAAAGATGTAAACACTCTGGATAAGAAACAAAGAGTAACCCCCACCAAGAATGAGATCCAAGCCACAAGACCTATAAAGTGTCTGTGGGTGTTGCAATGCTAAAAGCATTCTTGCTTGTCGACTGCTAAACTTGTTTTAGCAAGGCCTTGAAATGGACTTTTAGGAGTTTATTATATGACGTGCACAGTAAATAGTGCTGTGTCCATAGTCTCTGTGAAGAATAGTTAGCAGTTTCTTTTAAAAGGACAATGTGTACAAACAAACAGGCTGCACAACAGCCTAATATCCTTTCACTTTTTCTATTAACAGTCTTCCTCTGTCGTTATCCTTTCTTTTTTCTTTCTTTATCTTTGCTTTACTTTTCCATCTTAAAGAACATCCTAGAGACTCTCTGTGCTCATTTTTAGCCCATCTTAGTTTCAACATGGAATCTGTGCTGGCAAGGTGGCCGGTTGCACACTCTTAAGTACAACTGAGTGTCTGTGTTATGTGTGACATGTATTAGTACAGGGTAAAGATTCTTCACTCTTTCAGAACTTCACCTTGAAAAAATGACTGGGTACGTACTTCTTGTGCTGGTTTGAGGCTAGTTGGAATATTTTAATGAGAAAAAATAGATTATAGGCTGGTCTGATCTGGGTGAATTCATTCGGGGAAGAGGGGGAGGGAGGGGGGGGCAACTCCCCAACCATCACGTTTTATTTTTTGGCACCCAATGTGCTTTTAGGACATTGATGCACCACTGGAGAAAATTCCAGTGAAGATGCAGCATGTAGATGCACACACGCCTAAAAGCAGAGCTACTGAGGAACACCAACACAACCATCAGGCAGATCAAGCTGCTAAAATGTGTCAAGTTGATACAAAATGTGATCCTGACCTTGACTGGAAACACCAAGGTGAACTGTTCTTAGCTCAGTGGGCCCATGNCATGTCAAGACCAACCTTTTGAAAAACTGGGCCAAAGAGCACGGTATTGAGTGGATCTACCACATACCCTACTATGCACCAGCTGCAGGAAAGACTGAGCACTACAACAGTTTGCTGAAAACCACCCTAAAAGCCATCCCAAATCATCACACTTCTCCATAGGTTATGCATGACTTTTGTTTTATGAATATTCAAAAGGTAAGTGGACATGCCTCAGGCCTGTGTGTAAATATCAAAGAATCATAGAACAGTTTAGGTTGGAAGGGACCACAGAGATCATCTACTTCAAGCTCCCTGCTGTGGCCACGGACACCTCTCAACTAGATTTGGTTGCTCAAGCCCTCATCCAACTTGGCCTTGAACACTCCCAGAGAGGAGGTATCCACAGCCTCCCCAGGCAGCCTATTCCAGAGTACCACCCTTGTACCGAGGAACTTCAGCTTCCTAGGAACCAGTCTAAACCTACTCTCCCTCAGCTTCAAATCATTCCTGCTTATCCCACTGCTTAGGCTTAGACTTTTGACCAATGTGTTCAGCACCATGAACACTAATAGTGACTTTCTTTAGCCACAGCTATGCCTTACTTCTTTACCAATCTAGTATTGTCTCAATGCATTTAATTCCA
The DNA here is from genome assembly GCA_013399775.1 of Semnornis frantzii. Lineage (NCBI taxonomy): Eukaryota > Metazoa > Chordata > Aves > Piciformes > Ramphastidae > Semnornis > Semnornis frantzii. Next base: position 16,246 of record VWYK01091027.1, on the reverse strand, counting down.
CTGCTAAAATACTGCTGTTTCCTTGGCTTCCTTCGGAATGTTGCTGCCCACAGCATTCAATTTCCACTCAGTTCACTGCAGCATGAGATCTAGGATGCTGCTGATGCTCTGCTCCTTCCATGCTCACATAGGTTCTGTTTGAAAATTTTATCTTCTGCATTGTTCCTGTACTTAAACTGGCAGATTTGGCTCCTGATTGTGAGCAACTGCAGTTTTCTGGCACATGCCAAGGAAGAAGATTACATTCAAAGACTTGTGGCTAGCTTTATAAAGATCCAGCTGGTAAGGAAGATGAAAGGAGAAACCTGCTCCTTCAGTTTGACCAGGGAGATAAACCAGCACTTCAAGTAAACATCATCACCTGCCTCAGCTTCCTTTAAAGAGAGGAATGACAGTTTGAGAGCACTGCTTGATGGAGTTGCCTACATCTGGCATTAGAATTGACACAGTTCAGGCTCTTTTTCTGGTAGTGAACAGCTTTTCTCACAAAGAGCATCTAACATTCTGTGTTCAGCGCTGTGCCTGTTCTTGTAGCTTAACACTCTGAACATTTCTGTAAGCAAATGGCATCTGCTGCGTGTCAAGCAAAAATATCCAACACATTGATTTAAAGATGATGCCTTGTGCTGTGTAATACTGAATAATGTCATGTGTCTGACATACCCATTAGAGCATGTGAGACACACCCTACAACATGTTTTAAATTAAATTCATCCTTATGGAGAAAAAATTGTTTCCTTACTTGTGAGAATTTTTTATAATAATTAAGGAATTTCCTGGGCCAGCCTCCTCTTTAACTGCAGAGCATGCCTGATCTTGGAGAGAAGGTCCATCTGCCTATGTATTCTCTCTGCCTGTCAATAGCAAGCCAAGGTCTCAAAAAGTCAGGACAAGGCAGAAAAAGGAACAGTTCTGATATTTTGCTTTTTGGTTTTTTCCCTTGTGCCACAGCACTAGATTGCTTTGGTGCAACATTCCTACCATAGACATCAGTAATGAGGATTGAAATGAAAGTAGAGCAGTGTAGAGGACAAGCTGAAGTAGATTTAAGATGATCTCTTTCTTTAGCCTATGCAGGTATATCAAGCCTTTTAAGATTAAGTTTTTTAGCTGTTTTCATACTGATTCCCTCTTACCTTTCACAGGCTATTTGTGAACCTGAAAGGATCCCCAGGAAGGGGACGAGAAGCTGTTGACCTGCTTGGTTTTCAGAGTAAGCAAAGAAGCATGAGGAAACCCTGGAAAAGCTGGGGTGGCCACAGACTGCCAAACTGAGTCTGCTCCTTATGGCTTCTTAGAACGTAACTCCTCAGCTGTTTGCTTACCCCTTCAAAGTGCTGCTGTACCACAGTGCAACACAGGTACCATTGTTCCTGTAATCTGAAGGATAAAACTGTTTGAAAACTTCAAAAAGAACACTGATTTAAAATAAAAAAGCAAAAGCTCTCAGTTCCAGCGCACTTTGGGCAGAGAGACACACGGATGCAGGACTTTATCACAAAGGTACTTCCTCTGCCTGGGTTTTACAATGCATGCCTGTGATATATTGAATTATTTGTGTAATTGACCCCACTGTAGGGCACCACAAGGTTGAAAATTACCCTTTTACTTTGATCTTTAGACATTGCTCTTTGTAATCATGAGTACAAATGCACTTGAAGGAGCACAGAGGCAGTGAGATCCTCTGGACTAGTTTGTGACCCCCTGCAGTTGACTATGAACAGGAACTATCCTGTGATTAAGACTCCTACGACTAAAACTCTCCAATGATTAAAACACCTATAGTAAACAGCCTGCTTAGACAAGGTTCTGTTTTTGTACACGGCTTAGAAATGAGTTACTTGTGCAGTAGAAACCACTAGCATTGGCTTGACTCCCTTGTCTCTACCAGGGAAATAATTCAAATGTATATCTTACAAATTAAACTTGAACTGGAGTTCTGGCTGAAGGAGGAACTACATCATCTGGCCCAAGCAGAAAACTGAGCTTCCTTTTCTTAAGCTTTGTTTTCAAAAGTTCTGCACACCCAGGGCTCTAGAAGCTCCTGTCAGTTTTGAAGACCTAACTTTGCATGGAACTGAGGAACTCTCTTTATATCCTGAAGTGTTATTATACTGGAAAACATTAAAAATATGTCTGTGTTTTGAGCATTAAGACACCACTATTGTTCTGTCATTACTAAGTAATTACTGATAACAAATGGAGCACTCACTGGAGACTGCAGCTTTTATGACACATACCAGGCAGTACAAAATAGCCTTCCCACTGGGGCTATACTAACAGGACAGAAAGTTTCTGAGCTAGAATAAAATAAGTAATAATTTACCATGTGAAACAGAAATATGACTCTGCCATTGATTAAGTAGAAAGAATTCCATCGAGAGTATGGTGTAAACAACACAGGGTTTCACCTTGGTGTGGCATGATTCATAAATCTGAATGCTGAGAGATGGCTGAAGGTTCAGATTCTTTCCTCCATTCTTCTTTTGAGTTGTATAGGGGTCTAAACAGTAATTTTGGGCCCTAAGAAATGAAGACTGCCTTACTGCAAACCCTATGGCAACAAAGATTGAAGTTATCATATGACTGCTTTCCAAAGGAAAAGCTAGCAGAAATTATTCCAGAGCCTGGGCACTGGCAGCACTGACTGGATAGATAGAAGGAATGGAATCTTAGGAAACAGGGGCTGGTGTACCTGGGGAAGCTTTTCTGGGACTGGCTTTTCTGAGTGCTTTTCTTTTTCTCCCACAACCCCCACTCCCACAACCATAGCCGGGAGATTTCAAAGATGGTTTAAAAGCACTGAAATCTTTGAGCACAGTCAGTCTCTGCTTCACCTCTCTGAGTTGTCACCAGTGAAAACAATTTTCTTCAATTCTTCACATAAAGAAGAACAGCATTTTTCCAGTGAGTTGAAACACTGCATAGTGTTATAAACCCGTCATTAACTTGGCCTGTAACTGAGAAAAGCAATCATACTATCTGTAAGATCACTTCTATGGCATGACTGGGACAGATCATCCCAGCTGTGCTTTCTTAGTGCCATGTGGACAGTATTTTGGGTTTTTTTGTTCTGTATTATTTTTTAAAGAAAAGTTTTAAGATATCCATCCCACACTGGGAACAGATAATGAATGCTACTCAACATATGCTACACATTTCCAAATGGGGTAGAACGTAGTGGTCAGCTTCTGCAAGGGAGAGATGGCTGTTTTGAGTGTTTCCGTGGGAACCAGAAAGCCATAACAGTGTCAAAGAGAGTAGCATAGTTCATTGGTTTATCCATGGAGTTATTAATAATACAACCAATAAAAGTTGAAAATTAACCTGAAATTATAATCTTGGTAAACAGATAATTTCTAATGGAAAATAGCTCTGTTGAAAATTAGCTGACTGTGGAAACCTGTAATGTGATACAGTCTTTCACCTGTACTTTGTAAATTTTAATTTAGCCCTGATGAGTAGTGTGTCAATACATGATACATGTATGGTTTTGGCAAAAGAAGAAATAAATCTACAGAAGATGATACACATCAAAAGAACACAGGGATATGCCTATGAAATTGATCCAGAAATTAGTTGATCATTACTTGTGGCGGGGCACACCCAAGTCCCTGCGAAACTGTTCTGCTTCCCCCCACCTCTGGTTCCAGGGGTGTGGAATGTGAAAGGAGTAGGTGTCAAGTACCTTACCCCAGCCCCTGCAGGCTGGAATGGGGGAGAGCAAATCGCCCCAGCATATATATATGGCAATGGGACACATTATCTAGGGAGCACTTGGGAGCAGAAAGGAGCAGATTTGGAGCAGACTGCCGGAGACTGCTATGGCAGACTTTGAGAGGTCTTTAAGAAGGACTGCCAGCCACGGACTGCTACCCACGAACTGCCAGCGTCGGCCCAGCCAGAGTCAGACTCGGACCTTGACTTAGACCTGGAGTCAGTCCTTGAGAGGCATCTGCAAGAACGGTGACGAGAAAGCACAGTCCCCGCTCTCAACCGTCAGCTGCTGCCTGCCTGTTGAAGGGACCTGCCTCTGCCATAATCGAGGGTACGCCGAGCAGCCTGAGCTTTACCCTGTGCTGCCCCATGATTTGCACTTCAAGGCACTACCGCGAAAGGCTGCCGACAAGGAGCCAAGGGACTACCTCCGAATTCCTACTCCACCGCCTCGAGTAGCGCAGACGTTCCCTAGGGCTCCAGGCTGCCTTTATTTGTAAATCTGGCAAAGCCATTTTTTATAGAATCCTTTCCAAGCTTTCTGATTTCCCTGAATTACTAAATTTCCTGTAAGCAGCCGTGTGGAAGATTTTCCTGAACAAATTTCTGAACCCGATCTAACTAATTTTATATAAAGTTGTGGGTGGGGCTTTCAGGAAATAAATAACTGCATATTTTATAATTCCTGCCTCGTGAAATCCCACAACCGAGACATTACTCTGTACAGAATATAGAAATTTGACACTGTGTGGCCAAAGTGGTAGCAATGCATATTAGTAGCACCTAACATTTCTAAAATGTATTTGTTTTGCCTATTCAGTAAGCAACATTGGTATTGTTACCTTGCTGCTTTAAATATAGTAGTAGCAGCTGATGTTCAAGGAAGATGTTCATTTGGAGAGATGAATAAACAGAATTGTTCTGTGTAACTACAGCAGTATGTCATTACTGAATTTTAAAAGTGACATCATGTACAGTACCACAGATGGGTTTGTATCCTTCCACAGTCACTAACCACTACTTCGAACTGAGAGCTCTGATATTCACAGCTAAGGTGGCAGTTTGACTGAACTCGTTCTGCTTTATTCAGCAAGAAGCAAAGAGTTACAAATGTTTCCTTGCTTCTTTGTACCATAAACGAGCTAACTGTAATAACCAGACTTAGTGTTTCCCACTGACAAGCCTAATCCTTACACATGCACTTTAGCTTGCCCATCAAGTCAATCCCCATGAAAACCCAAGTTCTATTTTCCCATCAATATCAATGACATGATCAAATCTTTTCTGGTACTTATCTTTGCAATCAGGTTGCCATTCCTGAAATGTCTCTCATACTTTCCCACAACAAAGACAATCAACAAAGAAGCTTGAAGAAGAAAAAAAAAAGTCACTATTTGATGAGTACAGATTTGCCTACATCTTTTAAAGTTAGCTTATCCACTGAAGTTGTAATTAATTCTTATACACAATTATGTTTTTTCTTCTGATCCCAGCTTAAAACCAAATCTGTGCAATAAGACCAGCCACATGGAAAATCTTTCAGCTATTAAACCAAAACAACGCTAAGTCCAGATTTTAAAGGATAAAATTCATAAACTGCTACAGGGACAACAATTTAAGTACATTTCAATTGAAGTGGCTGTAATTTACATTGCAAGTAACCTAATTACACTGGACTTTCTAGTAATGTATTGTTCTTTGACCTTTTGATTGGACTAGGAAACATCAGCAGTCAGAACGTTAAATGCTAAATCACACTGGTGAGTGATAAGTGAGTCATTCTGAAAGGCCAGAAGAAATATCAGTGGAAAAACAGTAAAAAACTTGAACTTTGAAAAAAACCTTCTATAATTCTCTCACACACACAAAAAAATCCCTGCCCAGCCAAATTGTTCAGCTGTGAATACAGTAATTCACTGCAAACTTCTTCTTTAAAACTCCAATTAAATTTAAAGCAGTAAACATCTTAGGTTTCCTGACTGAACTCTGGTGTCTTTTATTTACTTCCATGAGGGGTAAGAAAATGAAATGCAGTTTTTCTTTATATTTTGGACCAGAAGAAGTATAAAATACTTAAAGTGAAATACAACCATACCAAGACTCCAAAGTGTTTCTTCAACAGAATGTGTGTTTCTATTCCATGGGCTTGAAGCAGCATGTTAAAGGCACAAAATGACATAAATCCAGAAGCAGGCTGGGCTGGGGATTTGTCCAAAGTGCCTTTGCCACAATATTAGGACCACTTAAGGATATCATCTCTCAGCTACTGTTTTCTCATGTTTTACATCCAAGCTTACATTTCACAAAACAAACACAAAACGTGAGTTTATCATGTAGGGAGAATTCTGTGCAAGTAGTCTGGTGGAGACTGGTGAAATCAAAGCTCATTAGTATTTCCTGCCTTTGAACATAAATAATGACAGGGTTTCACAGGCTGACAGATCTCTGAATGAACGGCAACAATAGGAATTGTCATCTCTGAATTGTGTAGGAGCCATTTTGAAAATTGTCCAAAGAGCAAGAAAAAAGTTTATACTTTTGCAGAGTGGACATTAAGATTGAGAGAAGCCTGTGTTAGGCCCTTGTCTCCAATTTTCTGCCCTGATTAATTACAAAGACTGCTAATTGTGTATTGATGTTAGTTAAAACCATTTGGCATTTGGTATCTGTCTAGTCATGTCAAAATTACCAACTTTCTGTGGAAATGTTAGGTCAAGGAAAGTATCATCATGCTGCTCCCTCATTCAGTTTTGTTTATAAATGCCTTAAACTGCAAGCATTTGTATTTATGCAAACTTATACCACGCTGAACAGGTCTGCAATGGGTTAAGAAAACACAATTTAGAAGAAAATCAATTAGAAAACTAGGGACTGGGAGTGGTGATTTCTAAATGCCATTTATCTCTGCTGATTCTGTGGCACAGTTTGTAAACAAAGGAAGGATCTGATTTTCAGCAAGTTGAACAGGCAGTTATTCATGTGCTGCACATCTCATTTCTGTTTACTGTTGTTACACATCAACACACAAGTGAGAAGCGCAATTTTGCCCTGTCTACTAACACTGGCTTTCTTACATAGGGCCTCCCAGACATGATGCAGCTAGTGTCCTGTGCACCAACAGGACCATCTTTGTGCCTTCCAGCCCCCTGAATTCCAGTTTCCTACTCAAATGTATATACTATTTGCCTTTTCATTCCGGCTTTTACATGAATTGATTGATTGGATGATTATTTCACAATGACTCAGACATCTGGGAGTAAAATATCTCGGTATGTTCCCATTTAGTGCATGTTCCTAAGAGCCATCTTACATCATCAGTGGTGAACCTGCATTCACCTGCTTCAAATCTATGTATTGAAATAATCCAGAAACTGCCGACTCCCAGAGCTGGTACCTCAATAACTGCTTTATCTCCAAACTTAGGGCTTCATCTAGCATTAGTTGCATGAGTGTGAGTCATTCAAATGAGCATTAAATTAAGCTACAAGTTTCTTACCTACAAGATTCAGAGATCCACCACAGAAGCATGTGGTGGAAGAATCACAGAATGGTAAGGTTGGAAGGGACCTCAAGGATCATCCATTTCCAACCCCCTGCCATAGGCAGGGACACCTCCCACTAGCACAGGTCACTCAAGGCTTCCTCCAACCTGNTGGAAGGCTACTATAAGGCCTCCTCAAAGCCTTCTCTTCTCCAGGCTGAAGAGACCCAACTCTTGTAGCTTGTCCTCACAGGAGAGCAACACACGGACTCGAGCCACCACCTTTGAACCTACTTTCAAGCTACATCTAAGTACAATATATAGGAATTGGTTTCTTAAAGGTTAAAGGTCTGAAAGCCAATGTCTAGTGTGACAAGACAGCACAGCCTAGAAGTAAATGTACAAAAATAGTGCATATAATGCTGCAAGGCAGTTTGGCTTGTATGGTGAAGCCCAGTCGCTGTATGTATTACTCCCAGGTGAACACTTTCAGCTATTGAGGGCTTCAAGAAAAATCTGAAGCAAAAGACTTCAGCTCAATAACCAAGATTGCTGTCAAATCAAAACTATCCTTTGCAGCTCTCAGTATCCCTGGGACTCTAAGAGACCATCCCACAATTTTCCTGCTTCCACAAAGGACCTGAATTCTAGCAGCATTTTTCTCTTTTTAGCACGAATGTTCATTTCATCATACCAGAAAAACATTAGAGTTTAGTATTCCTCTCCATGCAATGCATCTTTGGACTTTTTACAACAAGCTTGTGTTCTGACACACACACAGGCCACTTCCACACATCCCTCTGGCTTTTCACCCTCTACAGCACAGCCTTTTTGTATTGCTAAAGCTATTTCTGCCACAAATTAGTCATTATGAATCTCTTTGGCCCCTTTGTCAGTCCCCATGCAAATAAATACTGATTTTAGCCGAATCAAGACATCTTCTCAGCCCATCACTTGCAGATAACTAAAGAAAGAGCAATGTGCTCTGTGCTTATTGAGCTCCAAGTGGAATGATGATTTTTGGAAATTCCAATAGAAGGGAGGGTTGGTATATGCTGGTTGTCAGTGTTAGAAGCTCTTTGACAGAATCTGAAAATTATTAATTGGTAAAATACAGGTAGATTCCAACCTGGAGAGAGATCCTGGAAGTCACAGAGCAGAAACACAAAACACGAGCAGAATGTCTTAGAATTAAGAAGTAGGGAGTTGAAGAAGGTAGGGCAGCTCATGTTGACTTCAGAATACTAGTTACCTGAGGGCAGGTCAAGAAACACAAGACCTGTATCCCTTGAATTTAGAGAGAGGAGACTCAGAAAATGTGCTCTGTCTGAGATACAATGCAAATATGAACCTGTAACACAGCAAAGTAAGGATAATGTAAATTCTGCTCAGAGACTTCCTTCTCAACGCTGTGGCAAGCAGCCTGAGAGCGTTTAGCGTTGTCTCCCTACTGTATTGCAAGGTCATTGTGAGCAATCTGGAGGATCTGCATTTCTGAAGTCCTTAAGGAGCATTATGACAGCATTAGCCAAAAGACATTAAAATTGCACTGCACTGCTTATCTGAAGCCTTTTCAGCCAGTTTGTTGTGTCCCGAGTACTGGGGTAGTTACTAAGAGGCTTTCAAATAAATATCAACCTTATATTAAGGAACTACTTTTTCCACCAAACAACTAACTGCAAACAAAGAACTTTATTGTTTTAAAGTAAGCCAGGTTAATTGAATAAAAGGATTTGGGTTATATTTCATGTCTCTTCAAGGCACAGATAATGGAATTCTGTTCCTTCAATTTCAAGTATACGTCTCAAGATGAAGAGCAAGGGTTACCATTTACCACAGCTAACTGGATCGTACTAACAGAGGATATCAAAAGAATAACACAGGCTTAACAAAAAAACTTGGAGTGTATCATCTTCTAAAGAAAATTGAACAGAATATGTAACACTGACAAAGACTTGGGAAAATTCTACATAACTTCATGTCATTGCTTCTTCTGGCCACTTTCTGTGGGTTTGATTGTATAAACATGACCCTGAAACATAAAAGGATCTTAGTTTCAAATTATCTCTGCTTTATTAAAACTTTAAAGCACAATCTATCCTCCCAGATTCATGATGGAAAAAATAGATAAACAAATTATCTACCTGTTTTCCTGCTATTCTTTAAAACTCCCATAGCAACGAACAGCTTAGCTGGATGTATCCAAAATACACCATTTCTCATAAATGCCTAGGAACAGTGCCAGGCACTCATATACACAAACTCCATTTGGCACACCTTAGCAGAATATGAAGGGACAAACCTACTGCAAGCCACTATTGTTCTCCGTTGGAACAGGTGGGGTCCCCAGGGGGTTCCCAGTATAGTTCAGTAGGAACTGTAAGATGCTCTAAATTATGTCTGTTAGACTCTAGGGCCACACCTGTTTCTAATGGCCTGCAGCACAGCCTTCCCTTCCCTTCCCTCCTCCTTCGTGTAACAGCATAAGAAATGTGTTGGCAAGGAAGTGTGGTGAGAATGCTGCCGGAGACAGGAACTGCTGGAGACCAGCCAGGTCTTTGGCCAGAAGCCTTCTCCGGCACACCCAGCACACACGACAGGTTGCTACACTGAGAGTGGGGAAGAGCTGTCGCTGGTGGGCAGGAGTGCTGCTGATGCTGTGGAAAAGCCTAGTCACTGCCTAAGTGCCTTTCTACTCTTGTGCAACATGGACCCATACTGCTACAACCGTAACAGCAAGGTCATCACCGCTGTCCTGCAAGAAAAGTGAAAGTAGTTTACTGGCACAATTTCCTTCTTAACTTACGATCCTCTGGCAATCCCCATGCATAGCTGCCAACTCATGTCACAGAGTGAAAAGTAGAACCCTGAAGCAAAGCACTTTTGGAAGACACCTGACACCACTTGCATGCAGAAGCAGGCTTGGCATAAAGTTGCAATGAACTATAGCTGATAGAAGTTACCATGCTACAATGACTTAAGGGACAGCTATGATGACATGGTAAACGGCACCTAAATCCTATGACAATAAAGACAATGCAAACTTAGTGCTCCTGTTTAAATAGTATACAATTCAATGAAGTACAGAAATATTTCTGGGTTTCATGATTATGTCGATCTTTCCAACACTGTATGCTACAGAAAGTCTGCTTAACTGTTTGAGTGGAGCTGGGTAACCCTTATTCAGATGCTTCATTTGCAAGACAATGTCAGTGACTGATATTTAGGCAGGCAGTTAGGTTAGACTGATGTGTATGCTGATTCATTGCAGATACAGGCAAACTCAGCTCATATGAAAGCATTTTGTCTTCTGCCACAGACAGTCTAAAGCTTGGCATAGATTGTTGCCACATTACCCTGCACTCAAAGATCACTCATCAGGGAGCTTTGATAACCAGTCCAGAGGTGGTGCTCTCAACAGAAGTGTGCAGTGCTTGCAACTGGGTGTGCTCTTGCACCTAGAAAAGAGGCACACAGATTTTGCACTGGTACCTGATTTGAACTGTTGTTCTTACATTTCAGCTTTATGATCATTCTTGGTTTTTGCTAAAAATTACAAATGGATAAGAGGTAATGATCAGGACTAGAGAGCAACTGTGCTTGCTCTAGCATTAAGATAAAATTGAACACGAAAAAATTCTTCAATCATAAATTAACGTGATGAGAGATACCAACTCTGTTGCGTTAAATGAGGCTTATGTAGAAAGTTCTACCTCTACCCTGGACATGTACCTTACATCTGTTTATTTTAATCAAAAAAGAGAGACAGTGTTAATTACTTTCTGATGGTTGTTCTGTACTGTGGCTTTGGCAAGTAAGAAAAGACAAATTCCCCTGGTTTTAAGTTAAAGGAAATGGCTTCTAAGGGATTAAAAACCTTTAGGATGTGAGGCAGTGAATTATTTAAAGTGTAAAGCATTTGAGTTTTTTACTTGCAATATGCATGTTAAGATGTAAAAACGTGCTAAAATAACTTGCATCCATTTCTTCATTGTGTAAATGCTTGATGCTTGGGGAACATAGCACAAAAAGTCTCTGCAGCTCTGGAAGGTGTATACTACGACTTCAACTGTCAGGAGTCTGACACCCGTTAAAACATTTCTACAGAAAGCCATCCTTTCCCAAAGCCTCGTTTGTGAGTTACTATTGTGGAGAGATTTTTATTGAGTATATCCTGAGTTAGCAATAATGGAGCATTTATGCTAGTCCTGCTTCCAGGAGTCAAGCTCATCACGGAACAGAAACATCCTCGCCGCCATGTGTGCCAAGTCGCAGCAATCTGAGCTGTTAATCATTCACAAAGACTCATTTGTCAAACGATTTCAAAGGATCAATCCATAACCATTCCTGTGTCACACAGGTACTTCTAAGTCTCTTGAAAGAAAGGTAGATATCAATTGTCCTACACCTCGCAGAGGGGGAATCTGAGGAAAAAGTTACTACAGATCATACATAGGGTAAGATAAGCGAATTCTTCACAAGTGGTTCTAGCAATTTGCACACAAGAGAGAGGAAAACCAGATATGGCGTCCTACAGAACACCTGTTCTTGGTGCTGAGTCCATGGCATTTCCACATGGCAGAACTTAACACTGCAGTGCAAGATTGCATGGGCTGCAGCCACCATGGCATGCAGTGCTTGGCCTTTCCTAATGTAAATACAGTAAGGACTTTACTTAAAAATAACTGCCCCCTTTGTACTTTAAAAGCCATCAGTTTAGGCATGCTGTCCTAGGGGATGCCACATTCTTATATACAAAAGTGTGTGTGTGTGTTGTGATGATGTTGCAGCATCTGACCTATGAATACCATGGGCAGGAATCTGATCTTTCCATTTGCTTCAACTGGAATGTCCTTATTGTCTTACAAGTTCGGAGGAGTGTTCCAGTGAAATAATGGAAAATAATGCATGAGAACCTCTGTGAGGAACAACAAAGACTATTGTTATGGACTGTTTCCTTAGTGATTTATCTGCTGAATCCATGATCAATTGGATAAATGCCTTCTGAAACACTATATGCATGATTTATGCACTGCAAAATTCTCACCTGAATGCAGTAATTCTCCTCATTTCCTATTGCACACAATACATTCATTGTCTTTGTGCCTCAACAGAACACTTAAATTTGTCCATTTCAGATTAGAAATTATTCTTTTTTTCTTATATTTTTTTCTTTCTCTCCATTTTGTGTCAGAATCAATGAGTGAAATTCACCTAACTTTTCTCACATACCTAACACTATGGAATTCAGTGAGAATTCAGTGTGGAAAAAAGCTGTTTTTAGAGTATTACATCACAGAAAGAGGTGGAAGAATCTTCACAGCACAATAACAGCAAAATCTACATAAATGCACAAAAAAAGTCTTTCCTCCGTACTTCAACTCTCTTTATTCCTGTAAGAGCTACAAGCATCCACCATTTACACTCATTATAGCTAGAGACTATTCAAATCTTGCCTGACAAATTTGGTGGCTTTTTATGATGAAGTCACAGCAACAGTGGACAAGGGAAGGGCAACTGATGGCATCTACCTGGACCTGAGTAAGGCATTTGGCTCTGTCCCACGTGACATCCTGGTCACCAAACTGGAAAAACATGGACTTGATGGGTGGAGCACTGCTGGGTAAGGAATTGGTTGGATGGTGGCACACAGAGAGTGGTGATCAAGGGCACAATGTCCACCTGGAGACCAGTGCCAAGTGGTGTCCCTCAGGGGTCAGTGCTGGGACCAGTGCTGTTTAACATCTTTGTCAGTGGCATGGACAGAGAAATCAGTGCAGCCTCAGGAATTCTGCAGATGACACCAAGTTGTGTGGCACAATGGATTTGCTAGAGGGCAGGGATCCATCCAGAGAGACCTAGGCAGGCAGGAGAGGTGTGCCCAAGCCAACCTCAGGAAATTCATCAAAGCCAAGTGTAAGGTCATGCACCTGGGTAGGCACAATCCCAAGCACAACTCCAGGTTGGGTGGTGAATGGCTGAGAGCAGCCCTGAGGAAAAGGATCTTGGTATCTGGGTTGATGAAAAGCTCAACATGAGCCTGCAGTGTG
>VWYK01091026.1:33285-86425 GCA_013399775.1 Semnornis frantzii | reverse complement strand
TGGCGCGGTACCCCTGGTAGCCCCTGGGAAAGTTTCCCAAGTTTGCCGGCGGGCCTGCCGGGTTGCCCCGGCCCCGGGCGGGCGCGGACTGTTCTCTGCCAGTCGGGGTCCGGCAAGGAATGCAACAGACGGCCCGAGATGAAAGCAGGCACTCCTGGCAGGAGCCGCTCGGGAGCGTCAGCCTCCCCTTCCGCTGCCCGCGATGCGGCGACCACACCAGGTTCCGGAGCCTCTCCTCGCTGCGGGTGCACCTGGAGTACAGGCACAGCTACGAGGAGAGAAGCCTTCTGAGCAAGAGCAGTCTGTTCTCGCCTCTGAAGGACGCGGAGCTGCTCTCCTCGCCGGAGCCCGCCGCCCAGGGCAGCCCGGGGAGCCCTGGCAGCGCCGTACAACAGAAGGGTTCCTACCTGAATTTCTGCGAGGCGTCTTGCGAGAGCTCGAAGCGCGGGCAGGCTCTGGAGGTGGAAGCCGAGCGGCCCGTCTCGTATGTTGCGAACTATGTGTCGGCTGAGTCGCCCAGCAAGCACATACCCAAAGCCGGCCCCCCGGGCACTGACTCCAAAGCCTCCTTCGAGGCTCACGTTAGGGAAAAGTTTAACAGGATGGTAGAGGCCGTGGACAAAACGATCGAGAAACGAATTGACAAGCTTACCAAAGAGCTAGCCCAGAAGACAGCAGAGCTGCTGGAGGTGCGGGCAGCTTTTGTGCAGCTGTCCCAGAAGAAGCAGGAGGTGCAGCGCCGGGAGCGGGCCCTGAGCAGGCAGGTGGACGTGGCGGTGGAAATGATTGCGGCCTTGAAGCAGCGCCTCAGCGAGTCCGAGGAGGAGCTTCACCGCAGAGAGGAGTAAGTGGGGCGGCGAGGGCCGCTGGCTTTATGCCGGCCGGCCAGCACCTATACGAGGGGTAGAAGAGAGGGCACGGGTGGGTTCGGTTGCTTGCTGGTGACGAAGGGGCCTGGTGCTCACCGGCTTCTGATCGCAGTATTTCTGGAGTTGCGGCCCATGTGACTACGTTCCCTGCAAGGCAAGGGAAGCTCCTCGAACAGCTGGCTTTCGTGCTCCACTCCCAGGGGACAAACCTTCACACTACAGTACTAATGTTGGCTTCCTGCTTTCATGGGGGCAGGGACAAGTAGATGCTATCATCATCATGTAATCCGATTTACATGGCGCATCTACTCTATTATCTTATTAAGCAGAGTTGGGTGGATAAGTGCAGGAGGAAGTATGTAAGAATACCGAATAGCACTTCTTCACTGAAGTCCTGCCACGGTCAGCAGGCTGTGTGTAGAGTGGAATAGTCTCTTCTGCAGCAGCAGAGCTATAGTGGAGACAGTACTGAAAAGACCATGTCCAAGTAGATGTTTGGGATGGACAGTGAACTGTGAAACTGGAATAATTTATATTGGAATGGGAAGCAGATGCTAGAGTCATTCTTGATAACCTAAGTCATCTAAAAATATGTTCATGACGCATCCATTAAAAATGTAGTGATGGCTGATGTATTATTTATATATGAACTACTTAGTGTATTCAGCACTTGCTGAAACCTTTCAGGCTTTTCAGAGGAACACAACTTATTTTTGGGGAATGCAAATAGAGAGCCTTAGTAATGCAGTGCCTCTAAACCGATTCATCAACTTACAAAGGAAAGATGAGAAGTGCTAGTTGCCATGACACTGATCTTAGAAGAAATAAGGAAGGTGGTGTAGGAGTTCAGTGTAGGAAGTTTGGAGGGCTTTCATCATTCCTTCCTGTAGTCCAAGGACCAGAAAGAAAAGATGTTGCTGGCTCCTATCAGGAGGATTCACCTGTCATTGAGGCAGTGCTATAAATTTCCCAGAAAAAGGGATAGCGAAGGTGGTGGGATTTGAGCCTCTGGGATGTATATCTTCCTTGAAGAGATATTCAACAGGACCTCTATTTTTTTAAATATCAGGTGATCTTCATGGAAGAGAAAACTGAAGGACTCAAGATGAAGCTAAAGATAATAGTGGAACTGAGACAGATGTGAAAGTATGCTGGAAGTAGGCCATGAAGACAAGTTACATTTTGAAGCAGTTCTGGTATTCCCATCTAATCAGGTTCCCCTTAGGAGCTCTCTTACAAGATGATTCATCCTGCTTGTTCACGAAAAGTATCTTAGAGGAGAATTGCTTTGCAGAGGTCATTATTCTTGCTGCAGACAGAGTGGAATCATGGGTAATCAACTGTCTTAGGACAGATGCTGAACTTCTAAAGTTAAACCATGCTAAACCATCTAAAGTTAAGTGGTATGAATCTTACCCCAAACTGAATGCAAAATGTTTTTAAAATTCAGAGTTTGAAATCCACAGGAAAACATGATGTCACAGGAAGGCAGAAACCACTCTGAAGCAAAGCCAGATTTCTGAAGTGCTGATTAAGAGTTTGTGGAAAAAAGAGTGAGGAGTGGATGGAAGTTTCTGGGTATGATTATGGGAAGGACAGTGAAGGACGCACTTCTGTGAAAAGAAAAGCTGCAATTTTTAACTATGTTAGGAAGAGGCTGCCTGCCCCCTTGGCAGACTGATTACTAGCAGCAGTGGCAGACTGTGGGTCTGGGACCATGAGGATGAATACATTGCTAGGCTCAGTAAAGGGGCAGGGGCTCAAATGATTATTGTTACAACTCTAGCCATCTCTACAGGAGGAAAGTGAATGGGTAAGCAGATGAGGAGTAGCTCCTAAGTTGGTGTTAAAGGGAAGATTGAAGGTTACTTGACTGGAAAGAAACACTAACCAAAAGAGGCAGCTGCACAAGAGACTTCACCCGAGTATCCAGGGTATTGTTCTTCTAGAATCACCACTAGCTTGCTTCAGCTTTCATTAAAGGAGATAAAGAAACTTGGAAGTAAAAGCAGCAAGAGGAATGAGTGAATAGAAACTGCACAGTGGCATGTAAGTTCCAAAAGTAACTGTGACTAATGTATGATACTGCAAAGGATGAAAGAGTATCAGCTCAGAGTACTAAGGGAGGAAGAGGAGAGTCTCATTCGTGTATGTGCCTCTGCCAAGCCCCAAACCCTTGCCTCTTGGAAGTCAATATGAAGGTACTGTGAGGAGACTGGGACGGTTGGAAGGGTGTAAGAACAGGTAAAGTTCATATAGAAAAATCTTTTTTCTCAGATAGTTCTTGTGTTTCCCATCTTAGAGCATAACAAAGGATAATGCCATAGAAAAATGCAAAGTATGGCTTTCCAGTTGACAGGAAATTACATAATTAGCAAATTGAGAAGAAGGGCAGGTATAAACAATGCTTTGTAAAAGCAGGACTTGTACTTCTAAGGGCAGCTGTCCAGATTTGAACTTCTGAAAATGCCTGGGACACTTAGCTAGCAGCAGGGAGGTACTGGATGGTTTGCTTAAGTAGAGGGGAGAAGAAAGGATGTTCATGATTTTGGTAGTAAGAGTGTAATTTGTCTGGTTTCCTTATGGACTGGTAGTAAATTCTGAGATCCCAGCTAGACACTCAGTCTTCTGTGTGTTCAAAAACTTATTTGGTGTGCTGAGAAGACTTTCTCCTTCAAAAAAAGGAGTATCTTGACTTTGGCTTTGATATCTGGAAGAAGTCCAGATGATTAGAAAGCCAAACAAGACTGCTTAATGGAAATTGCAGAAACAGGAGTTCTCACTGCAGATTGTGGAAAGTCAAAGACAGCCCCTAGGGACTGCTTTGATACCTGCTGACCTTCAGAAAAAAATGCTTTCATCAGTTTCTTTGGATTATTTTTTTTAATAAGCAGTCTTGTGAATATAGATAACTTCTAAACCCAGAATTGATGCTGAGCCACTGTAGCTTCCAGGAGGGGAAAAAAACATTCTTCCCTGAAACCTCTCTATATCCTCTTCCCAAGTAAAGGAAAATAGTCTTCCCTGACTTTATCTTGAATAAAGTCACTAAAGTGTTTCTTGAGGCTCTTATGGAGAAGAAGCTCAAAACCTTTATGGGGATCACTTCAAGTAACTCTTGAAAAATAAGTGTCCTAGTAAAGAAGTTAAATATGGGCTTAGTATAAACATCTTGAGTATTCCTCCATGTCCACCTGTCAGTATCTTAGATGAACAGACAATCACTATTAGTGATCAAATGACTCCATAACACTGAATTTAACAAATTTTCATCTTTATAAAATGGGCTCAGATAAGCCAGGGACCTGTCTAGGCTGTTAGGCTACATCTGTCTTTCATTCTTACATGTACAGAATTAACCAGATATGGAAGGCAGAAGAGGATGTATTTGTGGGCTTAACCATCACTCCTAACCTGTAAATTTGCTATGGAGAAAAAAAGTTAAGATTTAGGAAACTTTTTGTTTAGAAGGGTGTACAACAAGAAGATGATATCCAAAGTGCAACTGTCCTGTGTGGGTCTGATTTTTGGATCTGATTGTCAAGACATGTAGGAAAGCTAAGAGAAAGGAAAAAGTGCACTAGCAAGAATAATTTTACTAGAAAACCCCAAGAAGGTGGAGAGACCAAAATTCTCTGTTTAAACATTTGGGTTTCCTGGGATGGAGCTCTTCTAGGCCTCACATTTTCCCTTTGTGACTAGCCAAGTGGGGGCAGATGTTGCACTGCTGTGATTGTGACAGTCCTCAGCAGACACTTTAGAGACAGCAGACCCCTGGAGTCACTTTGACTTCTTGGAATTTAATTTCTACCTCCCCGTTCTGCCTATAAAAGCCTTATATGTCCTGAGCATTTTCCTGGACCAAGCATGTGAGATGGACGGATACCTAAAAACTCTGATCCCAGTGGGCTGCATTGTCAGAAGCTGATTTCTGAAAGGCTTTCCAAAGCAAGCAGCAAATCTGTAAAACTCCTAGCTCCACAGGGAATAAATTCTTCTCAGAGTTGCATTGTTGTTATTAATCAAAGCATTGATTTCATATGACAGCGTTGTGAGATTTTACTGCTGAGCAGTCATTCCAGGGAGAGAGAGGAACATTGGTTTAGGCCAGCAGCATGCACAGGGGCTGCCCATCTGAAGAGGCTGTAGGGTCAGTAAGGTTATTTCTAATTAAATATTTGGCACTTCATTCTTTGTTTCTTTTAAATAAAGCCTGTAACAGCCCAACAAAGGCAGCAATAAAGTGAAGATATCTCTTTAGTTACGTGTCATTATTGTCCTCCTTCAAAAATGGCTCCACTAATACGGACGCAGGTAAACACTGTTACCCTAGTGTGATGTCCTCGTGCAGATGAACTTTGTTGACAGGTGGAAATACCATGTATTAACTGTACTAATATGTAGTTCAAGTACTATAAGCACAGAAAAGTCTTACAGAGACAGTCTTGAGTTGTGTGCATATTTAGAATGTCCAAAGGCCAAAGTTTTTTACTATCATTATCATTTTGGCAGGGGTGGGGGAAGAGGGGAGAGGAAGAAAACCAAGCGTTCTAGATGAGCAAGCACAGTTACCAAAGACTTGTCTTAGTTCACCATCCTGCCTCAGTTGAGCCCTGGACAGCTCTGATGAATGATGGCTATAGGGTCATACTTTTGGCAAAATGTTGAGTAAAGGCATGATCTAATTTAGCAAATTTGCCCTGAGAGGAATTACTCAGTGTTTGATGAAGGAGGATACAAGTTGGATTGAGTACTGTGATCTTAAAGATAACACAGAAGCCTGCCCTAAGGGAATAAGTCTGTGTTGAGTAAGATATAAAGAAAATAATTGAAATTAAAAGCGGCTATGAATTTAACTTCTAGAGGACACAGAGAGGCTTATTTCTGAAAGTCATGTAAGAAAATTATACTGCTAGAGTTTAGTTTTTCACTAAGTCTGAACATGGCAAGCACTTGAAGTTAGGATGCTCAGCTGGAAGCTACATTGAACAGTGTCTTAAATAATTTCACTTTGTCTCCTGACTATAGAGTCAAGCATTACTGTAGTACCTTGCCATATGTCTGACAGTAATTTCTTTAACCAGTCTAATATATTTGTCATGACACTGTCTGCTCTGGCATAGTCTGGGAAGCACAGGCTATTTCAGAATAGCTGTGCTGTTTGTAGTTAATCTTGCCAGTGGCTTCCCCTTGAATTTGCAATTAATGGAATTATCTGTACAAGTAACATCTCAACAGAGGGATTAAAAATCCAAGAGTTGGGTGTTAAGAGATCACTGCAATTTATGCTTTAAAGCAGCTTTCCTTAAAATAGGAATTTCAGTTGTTTTGATTTTGCTGTAAGTGGAATATGACAACTATACATTATCCTTCCACCTTCAGTTCCAGGTGGTCCCACTCAGTCTTCCCTTTCATCTTCCTACTTGAGATTGGTATGACTATCCCACAGGATGACTGAAATAATGCATTTTAATCTTCACAGTGCCACCACAATAAATTCAGGGCTCAGCCCACTCAATGGGTGCAAGTTGTAGGAAAATAACTTTCTGAGGGGAGGAGGTGTGAACTCCTTAAATCCAATATGCTCATAGTGGTGTAGGAACCTGAAACCACAAACTAATGAATAACAGTCTTCAGGCAATAACTCTGGCATGACAGATAAGGTCGATGGTGTTAATGATTTCACATATTTTAAATAATTTCACAAGTAAATCACTTGTGAAATTTTCACATAAATTGCTGCTTGCTTAGTAGGAATTTGCCCTCTTCAAGAAAAACAACTATTTGATTTTTCTATTGATTTTAGGCAGAGTTACTCCAAATGCATCTCTAAAGGGATCTGATATTTGGGTGCAGAATCTGTGTAGAGCCTCATGCTTGTCTCCACCTACAGAGCAGATGCAAGTGTTGAACTTGTAGTATATAGTCTTGGGACCAGTATTATGCCTCTGTAGGAGGGCTTGGTTAAGGTGTGAGAAATCATTAGCCCTTTTTGTCAGTTGTTAAGGAGCCAGAGCTGTCCCAGCCTTTCCCCCTGTTCTGTGTATTACATGCTTAACTGATGAAAACTGTACAAATACTAAGGGTGTACATACCAGCAACTGCTCCAGTAAACAAGACCTGCAGTTCACTAGTCCTGCAAGTAGCACTGTATCATCTAGTGGTAAAGGCAGAGGAATAGATGTTGCCTGGCCAGTTTATGATTTACAAGTTTATTTACCACATCTCATGCTGTTTCATAACAACAGCCTCCATAAAGGTGTCAGGGTAAGTGTCAAGGCAAGCTGTCTGAAGTTTTTCTGTGAGAGCAAGTAGGCTGCAGTTGGAATCCAAACCACCAAACTAGTTAACTCTGGTTAGCTATAACAGGTTAACTCCCTGGCTGTGTCTGAAAAGCTCTGACAGCAAGTCCTCCTTACCCGCAGGGAGTTCTTGCCTCTGCACTTATTGCTGCTCAGCCAAACCAAGTTGCCTACTGCACTACAATAAAATTTCCCCTGGACTCCTCTGGCTCTGGGAAGAGCTCTTCTCCAGTAGGCTGGCAGTACAGGCACCTCCTTGTCTTTCCCTCTCACTTGCCTCACCCTTTTGCCACTTTCTGGACAACAGCAGTGATCCCTCCTGAAAGGTTTTGTCTGACAAAAGCACTGAAGAGAAAGGCAAGAACCCAAACTTTCTCCATGTTGACCAGTCAGAGCCTTTTTAACAAGGTGGTTTACAGCACAGAATGCCTTAATACTAGCATAGTAATCTATGAATAGACAGATAAGATCACTCTATTGTCCATTACAGAAATTTAAAGAGATCTGTGATGATGTTCAGTGCTGCTCATAATTGGAAGAAAGCCTGAAAGATCATCCAGTCCAACCTCCCTGTCAGAGCACGATCATCTAGAGCAGATTGCACAGGACCACATCCAGACAGGCCCTGAATATCTCCAGAGGAGACTCAGCAACCTCTCTGGGCAGTCTGTTCCAGTGCTCTGTCACCCTCACAAAGAAAATGTTTTTCCTTATGTTCATGTGGAACCTCCTATGCTCTGGCTTGCACTTGTTTCCACTTGCCCTACCAATGAACTGAGAAGAGCCTGGCTGTGTTCTCCCAACACTCACCCTTCACATCTTTATAGACATGAATGAGGTCACCATTCAGTTTCCTCCAGGCTAAAGAGCCCCAGCTCCCTCAGCTTTTCCTCATAAGGGAGATGTTCCACTCCATTTTTGTGGCTCTGTTCTGGACTCTTTCAAGCAGTTCCCTGAGGTCCTTTTTGAACTGAGGGGGTCAGAACTGGACCATATTCCAGATGTTGCATCAGGGCAGAGTAAAGGGGGAGGTGGCCATCAGCATGAAAAACAGAAGTATCAGAGGTTTTTTGATAGGGGCAAGACCAGGGCCCTTCCCATTATTTAAGTGTTGCTTCTTTGCAACCTTTCTGTCTTGCAGAGAAGTTGTTACTTTCAACCACTTCCTGGAGGAAGCAGCAGAAAAAGAAGTGCGGGGAAAAGCTAGGCTCCAGCACTTCATTGAGAACCTGTTGCAGCGTGTGGATCTGGCAGAGAGGCAGCTAGAATATTACCAAAATCAGCAGATGGTGTGCGACCACACTGACGTCAGCGAGCACGTGGTAAGCCAGCAAAGCCCTTGCTTCATTGTTACCTACCACCAGAGGAAAGCTACTTGAGTTTGAATTACAGTGGGTCAGGCTAATTGCTACTCAAGATAGATCTGGATTTATAAATGTTTCTTTAGGTATGTTTTATTTGTTTTTAAATTGCTGCTTCACATGAGTGAAAGGAGCAAAGAGTATAAAGTAGCTGTGGCCAAAGATGGTAAAGGGAGGGAAGAAAATAATTAAATACTTGCCAGATACTTAGTATTTTTTTTCCATCTTTGGTTATTGCTGCTGTTTGTCTTTGGAATAAACACTTCGTTTTACGTCGCATAGGGACTTGGAGTCTTTTTGGGAGGTAATGTGGATGCATACAGAGGATATGTCAGCCTGCTGGCAAATTGGCTTGCTTTCTGGAGTTGCCTATCACAGGATGCTTAGAAATCACAGAATCACACAATTATTGAGGCTGGAATAGATCTCTGAGATCATCAAGTCCAGCCTGTGACCTAACACCACAACATCAACCAGACCATTTCATCAAGTGGCACATCCAATCTTTCCTTAAACACCTCCAGGGATGGTGAATCCACCACCTCCCTGGACAGTCCATTCCAGTGTCTAATTCCACAGTCACTGTCTGTGAGGAAGTGCTTCCTAATATCCAACCTAAACCTCCCCTGGTGCAGCTTTAGACCACGTGCTCTCCTCTTGTTGCAAGTTGCCTGGGAGAGGAGCCCAACCTCCACCTTGCTACAACATCAGGTAGCTGTAGAGTGTGATAAGGTCTCCCCCGAGTCTCCTCCAGGCTAAACAATCCTAGGTCCCTCAGCCTCTCCTCATAAGACATTCCCTCTAGTCCCTTCACCAGTCTCATTGATCTCCTCTGGACCTGCTCCAGCACTTCAATACCTTTCTTGAAGTGAGAGGCCAGTACTGCACACAGTACTCAAGGTGAGGCCTCACCAGTGCTGAGTACAGGGGCAGAATTACATCCCTAGTCCTGCTGGCCACGCTATTCCTGTTACAAGCCAAGATGCCATTGGCCTTCCATGGCACCTGGGCGCACTGCTGGCTCATGTTCAGCCAGTTGTCAGCCAGCACTCCAAGGTCCCTCTCTGCCACAGATTAGAAACCAGACATGTCTGAACATTGTTTTTTTAAAACACAGTATTTCTTTTAAAGCCCTTGTTACTGATACCTAAGCTCTATGTTTTCCCTGCAATGTGTTACATTTATATGGCAAGGGTTAGCCACATGAGTTCCAAAGAACAATTCAGATTTAAATGAATGCCCCATGCTGCCTGTGCTAAAGAATTGCTTATCGTGGGATGTGGGAGGAAAGGCATTTGGTCATGCACAGCACTGAATGGGTCTGCGGTGGTGGAAAGCAAAAGTTTCCATAGCCACTTGTAAGACAAAGAGCTTTAGGTAAGACCTGCATGAATATGAATGTGCTGAAATCTAGCACAGGACATCTCAAACAGTGTCTGAGAACACTGAGGGGGAACCATAAAGATGGGTCTTAGTATTAAATCATATTCCCTGCTCTTGATGTGTTTACTGGGCTCCCTGGCTCAGCAATGTGCCTTGGGGAAAGCCCTAATTTTTGAGGCAGCTGCCTTGCTTTCTCAGTGACTTTAGCATTCCTCTAAGGTGATCACAGATTCACAGATTGCACCAGGTTGGGAAGGACCCTCAAAGGTCATCTTGTCCAGCTCCCCTGCAGTCAGGAGATACACATCCAACTAGATCAGGCTGCCCAGAGCCACATCAAGTCTGATCTTAAATCTCTCCCTCCAAATATTGAACAGCCTGACATTCAAGAGGTAATTACAGAAAACCACACCATGAGATGGCTCTAGATTCCATCCAAGACAGACAACAAGCAAAGTTAGGCTGGGCAAAAAATCCATCTGCAAAGTGTGGACAATACCAGGGACAGACAGAACATTTACTAGAACATAACCATTTTCAGCTGCCAGATCTGACCTGCTTGGCTCAGTGACTTCAATAAATGACAATCAAGGGCTCAGTTTGGTAGCACTGATGAGTACAAGGAAGATGAGCAGAAGGAACCAATTTAGTACCAAGACTTAGTGGAGGTGGTCAGCTCTGTACCCTCAAAGAGGGACTAGACAAAGCATTTCCACACTGAAGCAAACCATGGTAAAAAATGGAGTCATGCAAAGTTGTGCTGGCACTGAGGCCGTGCTGTCCCTAGCTGGTCTCAGGATTTGGGGCAGGAAAAGAGAGAAATGTTTGTGTTCTTGCCTTCCACCCTTCAGTGCTACTATGAGTAGAGCCGACCACTCATAGCTGGAGTTTCCAAGCTGCTTGTGTGAGGGAAAGGCATCACTTCAAAATTAAAGGCTCCGAGAGAATGTTAATTTAATAGAGCTTATTCAGGCACTGTCTCTCATTAATTATCTTGAACACAATAATTACTTTTCATTGTATCCACACTGTTTGTTCTAATGCGGAAGATCACTGTTCAGCCCACAGTTCTTCAGTAATTTATTTTGATTAGAGTTCCACTAAAAAAAATACCAGGGAAAAAAATTCAACCACTATCAACTGACAAGTTAAAAATTTTAAAATCAGATGCAATAAGATGGAGGAATAATAATCTGTAAAAGGGTTGATTTTTTTCAGTTCCTTCTGTGAATATTCTACTTTTAACAGCAGGTGAGAGTAGAAATACAATTTTGAAGACTTTAATTACTTGATAATGTAATATTAATAACCTGTTTCTGTTTTCTTTGCAGTTTACAGACATTTCATTAAATAAGAAACCCAAATGCCTGTATGTATATCTGTTTTATTTTCCTCTCTTAAGTAACTTGGCATGCTTTTATTTCTGCTTTTGCATTTCACTTTATCTAAAAGCCTGAATCAGGCAGGGTTTGGATCAGGTTCTATACCTGAGCATGAGCTATTCTTATGTTATGTAATGGTGGAAAGCCATATTTCTGATAAATCAAAGCTAAAATGCTTTGTTAAGTGAAAGACCCCTTCCTGCTGAGTATAGTAGCCTATTGCAAAGCTACAGTAGTTGCATCACTTTAGCATACACAGGCCAAGTTTCAGCTGAAAATGTTTAACATTCTGTAGGTAGGAGAGAGGCAGTTGTAATTTCCTAACTGAAACCAACAGTCGACTTCAAAATGATGGGTAAGCAAACAAGTGCCTTGACAGAGAACGGGCTCTATCAACATCTCTGGTTACTCAAAGCAGCTGTCCTGAGAGCAGCAGAATGAATTGGGGGCGGTTTCCCACGTCTTTGCAACTTGATCATTAGTCCCAGTGCTCAGAGGATCATTCATGCAATTTGGCCAAGCCACAGGCAGTGCATCTTTCCTCAGCGCAACCTTTCTTAGTTGGGACACAATTTGGGCCTTTAACTCAGTGCCACCAAACTTGTTGCATCAGCAAAGGTCTGGAACTTCTGCATCTCTATCAGCTTTCTTTGTGTCTGACTAGTGAGTTCAAGAATTAGTGGAAGACTAAGAGACACGTGAACAGATAGATGGGTTGGGAAAGAAATTAAAATCACAATTTATAGCCTGCTGGGTTAGAAGTGGGCCTTTCTGCTCTTTTGTTGGGTTTTGTTTCTTTCAGAGATATTTGTCCTAGCAGGCAACTGGCCATTTTTTTTACCCTTTTGTTAATAAGCAGTATTTGCATGAGGGGTTAGCACTGGGGTTTTTTTCTACTTTTTATAGGTTTGGGGGAGGGGGAATTTCACCTACTGATGTGAGATTCTGGAAAAACTTGATTGTTCAGAATAGACTGAGTTATACACTCCTCAGGCTTCTAGATATTATGATTGGAATCAAAGAAAATAAAATCAAATTAGAACTAGTAAAGTCAGTGACTCAGTGAGATGAGTCCTTCCACTGACAAGTCTTTGGTCTAAATAATAATGCAGTTTGGTGAAACCCATTAATTGCTGACAAAGAGTGGGAGTTCAAAGGCATACATCAAGTTATTTAAAAGTTTGACTACTTATACACTTTTCCTTTGAAATAACACTGCCGAAACTAAAATTTAATGGTAGCTTTTATTTGGAGTAACCAGATAAAAATATCCCAACTTGTCCTATGAAGCAGAGAGAATAGAGAGAGGATGCTCAGAAGGGTAGAAGTTTTCTCTTGCTCTGCTTGTTCTCTGGACAAATCCAGCATTTCAGTTTACCACGTCAGCTGCTTTTTAAGAGCCCTAGCTCAGCACAGTATATAAATTGAGGTTTTAATGATAGGTACCAGTTAAAACAATTCAGTACTGTTACTAGTAATAAAAAAAAAAAAAAAAAAAAAAATCAGTATAATCTCAAAAGGTTGGGTGCATTGATGGCTTACATTGTTTGGGATCAGTCCGTGTTCCTCTAAGGCTTCCACCTTGCTTCCCAATTCCTTTTCTCCTGTATCTCCTGGATGTTTTCAGAAGTGGCCCATTGAGGGCATGGCAGAACTTTGCTGATGGTCACTAGCCACGTCCCAAAGGCACTGAGATGTGCTAAATCAACTTTAATGCCAGCTTCCATCATGAAGAAGCTAGGAGCTAGGTGTCAGGAAATCATGAGACCTTTTTGAAAAATACCTTTTGTTTGTGAAATGCAGCAAGAAGAGAATTGATCTGAAGTGCCTTTGGCAGTGTCCTGCCACTTCCCCCCGTAATGAAACAGATTATATATATATTTGAGTAGAACTTCAGCCTCTCACAGCCACTTCTATTACAGAACTGCTGCTTTCATCAAATCCTACAATGCCTTTTGTTGGAAGGAACATTAGAGATTATTTACGCCAACCTCCCTGCTATGGGCAGGAACACAACTCAGCTAGACTCATCTGCTCAAGGCCTCATCCAGTCTGGCAGGTATTCCAGAGTCCCACCACCCTTGTACTGAAGAACTTCTTCCTTTTTTTACCTACTCTCCCTCAGCTTCAAACCATTCCCCCTTGTCCTGTTCTTAGACATCCTTAATGAAAAGTCCCTCTCCAGCCTTCCTGTAGGATCCCTTCAGGTACTGGAGGTCTCTGCAGATTTGTCTGTTCTTTAGGCTGAAAAAAAACCAGCTCCATGAGCATATCTTTGTAGCAGAGACTGTCCAGCCCGTGAATCATCTTTGTAGCCCTCCTCTGGGCTTGATCCAGCAGCTCTATGTCCTTCTCACAAAGGGAACACCAGAATTGGATGCAGTATTCAAAATGGGCTCTCACCAGAGCAAAGGGGAAGAATCACCTCTCTTGACCTGCTGGCATTCGATTTTGTGGGCACCTTCATCCATCTTAGATACCTTATTACCTTGACTGTGTATTAGGGACAGACACCCATCTTCTCTATCATAAACTCACTCAATTTAAATACAATGTATCTCTTGTAGACAATCCCCTCTGATCATATTAACCTTGACCACCTTCTTGTTTCATCGTTCAGTGATGCAGAGTGACTAACATCACCTGCAGTAACTCCTGCATGTGCTTTGGGAATAAATGATGTAACTTTTTCACTATAACAACATCTGAGAAAAAGAGAGCATTACATCTTTTAACAACAACTCATGGACTGTAGGAAGTGATTACAAACCAGAGTGGTCAGCACTTGCACATTTACACAAACCATTTCTAATCCCTAACAAGCGGTCAGGGCCCAGGCCTGCATGGCAGAGTGCTTGCAAGCTCCAGCTTGGATTTGCACAGCATTTTCCCTGCAAAATGTCCCCAAAGTGAAGTCTGGTTGGCAGAGATGCCAGCCAGGTAAAACTGTGCTGGAAGTAAGGCTCAGTTCCTGTGCTGTTGACCAGCTGTCTCACTGCCTGCCACTGACAAAGAGGCTTTCTTTTGTAAACATGCTTCTGGTCTTATAAAGAGCAGGACAAGGCCTGCACTGTATGCACTTGAACCACCACAGCTTTTTCCAAAACTGCCTTTTATGAAGTGTGCAATATTGTTTAATTCCCCAAAGTAATATTACATATGTCATTTCCAGAAATAACAAGCTATGGAAAATAGCTCTGTGGGAACCCTTAAGAGATCAACTTGTACATCAGCACATCTGTTCTCTTCTTCAGTCATAGTGGCAGAGCACACATGACCTGGTGCCTTACATTCGAAGTGCTGCTGTTACACTACATGATCTGCTGTAAAATATTTCAAGATTATGTTAAAAGAGACTGTAATGATCTTACTTAGATAAGCTGTGGAGCTGTGGTTTCAATGTCAAATTGCAGAGAAGGCGACATAGGTCAGCCTTTGCTGCGTCAGGCACCATGCTATCATTTCCAACCTCACCAGTTTCAGCAAATCCTGCTGGGCTCAAACTGTCACAGAGAGCAAAGAATTCAGCTTACTTTGGACTTTACGCTTTTGTACCCTCCTTCCTACCAGTTTTTGTATTCCCCTTGCCTCTTCGCTCACTTCAAAGTCTAGAAGCAAAGCTGAAGTTCCCTCTAGGTAGGTGTCCAGCATGGAGTTTTCTGAGCTGTAGGTCATTAGTAGCAGCAGTTCCCTGGAGCCTGGCCACAGTCCAGGGCAGCACTGAGATCCCACCAAAAAGTTCCTGAAGTTCTTGCACCAACTTTATACTGTTATTGGTGCTGTGTGGTCTTGCAAAAACTTCTTTGCAGAAGTTCCTAAGTATGAGGGTGGTGAGACTCAGGAATAGGGTGCCCAGAGAAGTTGTGGATGCTTCCTTCCTGGAGGTGTTCAAGGCCAGGATGGGCAAGGCCTTGAGCAGCCAAGTCTGGTTGAGAGGTGCCCTGCCCATAGTGGAGAGGTTGGAGTAGATGATCTCTAAGGTTCCTTCCAAGCTAAGCTATTTTATGATTCTTTGATCTTGGAACTCTATTTTTAACTTTCAGCCTGATCATGTAAAACAAGGCAATTTCTGTCTTCAAAAATATATGGATTTGGAACCTTTGGGGGACCTATCACTTTGCAAGATTGGATAAGGACTATTAATAATCACTATTATTCATTTCAGGAGCCGAGGAAGTCAGCATGCTTCATGCAACATACCTGACGCAAAGCCTCATTCCTTTCAAAAAGGAAGAATCTTGTTGAAAAAAGCAAAGGATGAAAAAACCAGCTTGCAGCCAGTGAAATGCTTCTACGAACCCGTTGATTGCTCAAGAGAAATCTGGAGAGCCCAAAAGAAAAGTGAACCAGTCTCCTCTGCCAGGAAAGTGAGCACAAAAGCAAAGATGGGTAAAAAGGCAAAACCGCTATAGGAATGGATAGCAATACATAGTAATGCAGGAGCCTGGCTTCCACAAAACAAATACTGAATGAAGTCAGCCAGCCTACTTTTTCCTATCCATCGGGCCATGCCAAAATATCTCAGATATAATATATAGAAATATATCTAGTATGGAAGATTTATATTGTCTAATAACGCCATTCCCTCTTTGGGCGTTAGGAGAGAAGTAACTTTCCGTTTACATGGAGGGTTTTCTATTTATTTATTTATTTATTTGGCTTTTTTTTAAATTACTGCAGTTATCTTGCTGGGCAGTACTGTGGCAATATGTTTAATTATTTTAGTGGCAGCATGTGGCTTGGTAATTTAATTTCCATTTGTGCTGTTGCTGAAGTTCAGAAGAATCCATTTAATCGGCACTTAAATAATCAGTCTTTCAGCTTAGGTAGGTATAAGATCAACAATTAACTGTCACTTGCACAGACATATTTAGATGCTAAAGGTCTACCTGAGGTGCTTGCAGGCTGTTACAGCAGTACATTGCTGCTCTGGATTTTCTGCAGTAGGCCCATTTGGGTACATTTCCATATTCTATTACATTACACTCGGTTCTGCCGGCAGCCACCATTGTCTGATGGGACAAGCTTGGGCTGCTCTAGTGTCTCAAGCTCAGCTTTCAAATTCCAGGAACTTTATAGCTTTGCTATATGTACCAGCCTCCAGTGTCACTTAGCAAGGAGACCAGAAGTTGGTTCTGCAGCCCTGACAAGCAGAGAATGTACTGAGCTAGAGGAGAAATTCCAGTTCCAAGTGAAAGACTAAAGCAGCGTGTGACATTGCATGGCACCGTGTTCAGTGCCTCTGCTTGGTTTGGGGCTTAAAATGACTACAATCATAACCAAAATCCTTCACATTTTTTATCTCTGAGGAATCTTTACAGGGCTAAGAGACCTCTGCATTTCAGCTAAAAACCTAAGAGCAAGGAAGTTGTCGAATTGCCTGTATTTACATTGCTTTGTGCCAATTAAAAGGATCCTTATTTATCAGAGTATTTATCAAGATAATTTTTTGTGTGTACAGTTTTTTGGCAACATGAATCCTCATGCCACGTTTACAGATGTGAACATCTTGTCAGTGTTAACGATGAGATTTTGTTTTCTCAAAGAAAGGCTAGGTGAGACAAGTCTGTGTAATTTATTTTTTAGATGCTCATAACAGATGTAAATTGTTTATGTGGAAGGTGATTTTTACAGTCTGTGTACAAAGATTTGTGAAAAATGTTTTTTCGTTTTTTTATAACTATGTAAGCAGAACTGAGTATTAAAAGACAGTGTATCACAGTATGATTACTGCTGCAATAAGCACCTGAGTTGCAATATTTTTAAAGCAAGATGATGACCAATCAGCCAGCTAAGTCCAGGTAACTACAGATGTCATACATTTGTCAATGTACAGAGCTCCCAGAAAGTAGCAGAGTGAAGAAGAGAGTATTATTCCTCACTTTTATTTTAAATAGTGTATATGGAACAATCAGATCTATGTTTAAAGTTTCTCAACACTGTTTCAGTAGAAAGTCACAGTGTAAAACCAATTCAGGTATTTAGGTTGTAATGACACTTTAATATTTATTGAACTACGTCACAAGGCCACACTTGGCCTTACGCTAGGCATTGTGTGTGGTGAAAAGGAGTTGTTAATCGTGTTGCATGGATTTGGGTCAGATTGTGTGTTACAACTTTTAGGCAAGCCACAAAATACAAACATCCTCAAGTTTTTCCCTTTTACAAACCTGAAAAAAATAACCCTTTTCAAAGACAGTAAAGCTGAACCTGAGAAAGATACTGTGTTCATCTTTTCCTCTATCCACTTGGCACTGAAAGAATAGTTTTATTTTTAAATGCCTATCACCAAAGTTAAGTGCAACTACTAGTTCACAAATGAGATATTTATTTTATTATTTCTTGCACCAAAATATTGACTCAAGTTCTTCTTTTGGGGCAGGAAGAGAAAAAGAGTAAGAGAAGGTGCATGTTCTTAAACTTTTCAAAGCGTTAGTTATTTGCCAAACAAATGCCAGGTTAGTCAATTAGAAAGAAATTGGATTGTACTGTAACCCCAGATTAAAATTTTTAAAACAGAAACATTCTAATAATAAAGATATATTTCTCAGTTACTGTGTCTGTTGAACTCTGTAAAATGCAGTATTTGTCACAAAAGCCTACCCAGCAGCAAAGTCAAGAAATAGCAGCCCTTCTTGGACTTTAGTTTATTATTTATTTGGTTTATACTGGAATAGATGATCTCTAAGGTCCCAACCTAAACCATGCTATGACTACTCAAGTAAAACACTACAATGTCAGTGAAGCTGGGTGGTGACCTTCCAAAGCATTACAAATTGACCTGGAAGACAGCTACAGCATCTCGCCCACATAGCAGGCACATGTAACACCCCTCTCCTACTGGTATAGTGCTCAAAAATTACTGAGATAACCTGCCCAAAGCAAAGGGAAGAGGGAGTGGTAGGAAGGGCCAGACAAAGGAAATACAGGGCAGAGGGGCTTCTGGGGAATCTGGATGATCTTGCCAGTTGCTGAGTCCTGGGTTTTCATCAGGCATCTTGGAAATAGGGGTTTTACCATGGGGAAACTAGGTTGTTGTCAAGATGATACCCCATGAAAGAGGTGGTGTATAAAACTGGAAGAGAAGGAGATGAGGTCCGTCTGACACCTGAAAGCCTGAGTAATGTTCATCAGATGTAATAAAGGCCCTTTTCCAGTCACATTAACACAATTTACTGGCTCGCTTTTGAAGTCAATGTGAGATCATTAACAGAACTTAACTGCTGAATCTATCATTCTGCATTCATCTCCCATCAACAAAGGTGGAACAGGTGAGGGTCAATACCCACATACAGCTGAATGTAACTAGTGTTAGCTAAAGGGGACTTCACAAAGAGGTAACACTGGAACTGGAAAACATTCTTAAAATATTGTTTTATCTCTGAAAGTGTTCTGATGAAGTTGACCTTGCATCTTTGGAAATTAATTTGAAGCACAGTTACCACATTTTGCCATTTTAGATGCTTTTGAAGACACCTAGGTAGTTGGCATGCTCATATAAAAATGAATTCAGTAGGATCTGAATGCCTCATTCCCACATATTTTTTTAAAAATCACAGCTCATCTATGCACCAAGGGCAGGTCCTGCCTGACCGACCTAGGAGCTTTCAGTGATGGTGTAAGATGTCATCTGTCTGGACTTTTCTAAAGCCTTTTACACAGTCCCCTACAACATCCTTCTCTCAATGAGATAATGGATTTGATAGGTGGACTGTACAGTGAATGCATCCAAAGTGTCCACAGGTTGATGCTCAGATGGATACAGGTGACAAGAGGTATCACCCACAGCAATTTTGCAGATTATGTGAAGCAGAGTGCTGTGGCTGACAAGTATGAAGGACAGGATGCCACCCAGAGGGACCTGGACAGGCTGGAGAGGTGGGCTGAGGAGACTCTCATGAGGTTCAATACAGCAAAATGCAAGATCCTGCACCTAGGCTGAGGCAAATTTTGATATCAGTACAGGCTGTGGGATGAAGAGATTGAGAGCAGCCCTGCAGAAAAGGACTTGAGGGTGCTGGTTGATGAGAATCTGGATGTGAGCCAACAATGTGCACTTGAAGCCCGGAAGGCCAACGGCATCCTGGGCTGCATCAAAAGCATGGCCAGCAGGTTGAGAGAGGTGATTCTGCCCCTCCACTCTGCTCTGGTGAGACCTCATCTAGAATACTGCAATCAGCTCTGGGGCCCCCAAAACAGGAAGGCCATGAAACTGATGGAGTGGGTCCAGAGGAGGACCACAAAGATGATCAGAGGGCTGGAGCACCTCTCCTGTGAAGACAAGCTGAAAGAATTTGGGCTGTTCAGCCTGGAGAAGAGAAATTTCCAGGGAGACCTTAGAGCTGCATTTCAATATCTGAAGGGCATCCATAGAAAGGGTGGGGAAGGACTGTTTAGACAGGCTTAGGGTGATAGGACGAGGGGCAACGTTTGAAACTGGAGCATGGTGGATTTAGGTTGGACATCAGGAAGAAGTTCTTTACAGTGGGAGTGGTAAAAGACTGGGCAGCCTGATCTAGTTGATGTTCCTGCTGACTGCAGGGGCGTTGGACAAAATGACCTTTGAGGGTCCCATCCAACCCAGTGCAATCTGTGAACCTATGAATAACTAAAAACATCTGCAAGTAGTATGGGTACTGACAGGGCTCTTACAGGTCCTCTTTCCTGCTTGAAACAATGTTCTGACTGACATGGAACATTACAGGCCAGAAAAACAACAGACTAATTGAAACCTGGACCTTTAATTAAAGCTCTACACAGAAAAACACAATAATTTTGAGATGCTCCTGCCATTTGAAGAGAGTGTGTTTTTAAAGCACTTGATGGCATCTGATCTCCCTCTTCTACCTCAGTAGTTAAAACCGTCTCCCCCCTCCCAGAGGAAACCTGAACACATTTGTTTTGTGTCCAAGAGAATTACTGGAAATATTCAACAGGATATTCGCATTCAAAGGGATGGCCATCAATTAGTGCAGTTACTAGGTCAAAGAAATTACCACTTCTCTCATCACTAATAATCCTTCCAATGCCACAGGCTCTTTCAAACTACTTGAGCAAAATCCTGCTCTTCTCTCCCTTTATTCTGCGTCACAAGATAGGTAAGAACAAATAGAGGCAACTCAGACTAATACTGATTGTTTCCATACATCCTGTCTGAAGTGGCTGGAGTGGATTATTTTAGAGCTCTCTGCAGTGGGCACAGGCATTATTTCTTTTTTTTTTTTTTTTAAGAAAAAAAATAATCCCATAGAATTATTTTATGTCATGAAACATACAACAAGCTCTTAAAAATAGATCCTGTGGTAACACGAACACAATGTCCTTTCCCATTTTGTTGCTAATGCCACCCGCTATCTAGCCACGCTTCTTTTATTCTGGTCTTCTGAATTTTCATTTGTACATCGCTTCAAGTAGAGAGAGAAACAAGCAATGTTAAGTTAAATCCAGTCATTGGCTTGACAAGCCTTCCCCCCCCACCCCATCTCTGTCCCAACACTACCACAAACTGCAGGCAGGTAAAAGTGACTTGAAGTTTTCATAAAATTGTGGGGAAGATACATAAAATGAGTTTGGAGTTCATGACAGTGTTATGAAAGAGGAAGAGGTTTTTCTGAGCTGAAAGGGAGGGAGAAAGAAGAGGAAGTCACTTAAGATAAATGTGATAGGTAGGAGGAATTCACTGTGTGATGGTGTGAGATGAGGGAAAACTAGAGTTAGATGTAAGGCAGCAGAGAAAGAATTGGGGGTATTACTGCCTGATATTTCTTAGAGGATTCATCCTACAAAACATGGCCTGACACATTCCATCCTTAAATCATGTTTTAGACACATGTTTTGACCCTACTTACTAATTTTGAAGTAATAGATCTCAAGGCCGAGGCTCCCAAGCAATTCCCCAAACTGTCCACGGTATTTGTTCAAACCATAGTAACTGTGCTACAGGAGCTTGTCAGCAGTGGGGATTTCTGTGTGCTTTTGGCACTTGCTCTCTCTGGTCTCTGCGTGGTGACTGCCAAGAGCTGGCAGGGGGCCAACAGTTCTGCCTGAATGTTATGGACAAATGTAGAGATTTAGGAAGTCAGGAAATGGAAAAGGCTAAGCTACAAACACAGCTTTACCCCACTATCAATCAGTCTGAGCAGAGAATCTAAGGGACCAGAAGGCTTTACTCACAAAGGTGAGATAGGTATTTGGTGATGATCCCTTCCTGGAGTTCTCTGCGGCTTGGCTGCCTTCTGACGCTGCAAGCAATATCCAATAGCCTGGATCCACGCAGCAGAAATCCAAGGCGGGTGGAAATGCTGCCAAAGTCAGAAGTGTCTCGAAACATGACTGCCGCAAGACAGGGATTTGTGGAAGCAACGCTGCCTCAGCAGCAGTAGGGGAGAGCCAACCTATTAGGGCCTCCCCAGTTCGGAATAGCAGCTGGGAAAGTTGGTTGCTGTGTGGTCCAACAGCAGCTGGGTCTGAGTGCCACCGGCAGCTCTCTCAAATGGACCCCAGGACTTGCCAAGCTTCCAAGTTTACAGAGAGTGGTGCAAAAGTGAGGAGAACAATCCAAAAGGCAGGGATGGTGCAAAACCGAGAGCCATGCAAAAAGGTAGGAGCTATCCAAAAGTGGGGACGGTCCAAAACGGGAGTGCTGTCCAGGCCGGAACTCTTTTAAGGCAGGAACCTTGTGCCTTCTCCCTTGCTCTATTTATGCTTTTCTAGACAAAGTGTCCCCTTGACAATTTATATTGAGCGCAGACCAAGCCAACCACTGTCCCAGTTCCCAGCCCGGGCTGCCATACAGGTCAGCACAGGTGTGGGAAAGGAGCCTGCCGCTGTTCCCCCCTCAAGCCCGCAGGGCGGGGCGATGCAGTTTTCACACCTTCACCCCATTCAAACCCACAGAGGGGGCAGAGCACTTTGGGACATGGTTCAATGGCCACGTTGGTGTTTGGTTGATGGTTGGACTTGATAATCTTAGAATTGTTTCAGTTGCAAAAGACCTCTATGATTCTATGTTTCTAAATGCACATTTAGGCCATGCATTGTGTGAATATAGAGCTGTGTGTAACCAAGAGATCCTGACCTTACAGCATGCAGGTTTGTGGTTGGCTTCAACTACCTGAACAATAACCCAAAGCCTCACACAGGCTGCTTGTGCTGGGATGCAAAAGGCCCTGTCTTTCAAAAGCATGTGGAGTTAGTGCTGTGCTGCTCTCCACTGCAGCCACCTCTCTGGGTCAGCTGGCTGCTGGGGCTTTTGTTCATGGCATAGCATGAAACTTGTTCAGCAGGTTTTACACTGCCTGGGGGGTAAGTTCGCCTGCTACCATCCCTGCTTCTTATGCCTGTTTGCAAATGGAGAGTGGACCAACAATGAAAGGTCAAAGGTCTGTGTTTCTAAGAGGACATCTGCAGCCCATTGGCACTCAGCTGAAGAATGAGGGCAACCTTGATCAAGTGTCCTACACTTCAGAAAAATTTTCATGAGAATATTACACATATGGCAACTTCCCTTTGCTGAAGTACAGCTTGCGAAGACATCACAGACCTCTGCTCCCAAAGGGATTTCTGTCTTCCACCAGGTCCCACTGTTCAGGGTATTTTTGTAAGAGAGGAAGTGCTGAACATTGGTCATCTGAATACCATGCAGGCAGAGAAACTAAATGTACACATGCAAACTACATCTCAGGTGTGTGCACTAGGAAAGGGTCAAGAAAGCAATTGAAAGAAGGTTGGTTTTGATCCAAGTTTGTTCTGATCTTCATTAAGGT
This sequence comes from Semnornis frantzii, assembly GCA_013399775.1. Classification (NCBI taxonomy): domain Eukaryota; kingdom Metazoa; phylum Chordata; class Aves; order Piciformes; family Ramphastidae; genus Semnornis; species Semnornis frantzii. Next base: position 63,363 of record VWYK01091026.1, on the reverse strand, counting down.
TATATCACTATTAGATAGAAATCTCAATTAAAAATAAACTACCAACAAGATAGTCCCTGAATTGATAGTCCCTTCCATTGAAAATCACTTCTGGCCTCACTGAACATTCATCTGAAGCAAACTTTAAGAAATTTTTGTCCCTTGCAGAAAATAGTAACTTCAGAAGATATTTCAAAACTCACAGAATCACAGAATGTCGGGGGCTGGAAGGGATCTCAAAAGATTATCCAGTCCAAATCCCCTGCCAGAGCAGGATCACCTATACCAGATCACACAGGAACACATCCAGGTGGGCTTTTAATATCTCCAGAGAGGGAGACTCCACAACCCCCCCGGGCAGCCTGTTCCAGTGTTCTGTCCCCCTCACAGTGAAAACATTTTTCCTCATTTTTCCATGTTCCCATGCTGCAACTTCTGCCCACTGGCTATCACCAAGAAGAGCCCTTGGCACTCACCCTTCACTTATTTACAAACATTAATGAGGTCACCCCCAGTTTCCTCTTCTCTGAGCTAAAGAGACCCAGCTCCCTCAGTCTCTCCTCCTAAGGAGAATTAAAAATAAGAAGAAAAAATGGCAGAAATATTTTGTCATGGACCAGCATCAGCTCAAATCCACAAGCTTATGCTAAGAAACTCACCCACAAGTAAGCCTTTAATTGTTTCTGTGTCAGCCTGTTTGGCCTACCAACCATCCTGTCCAGGGTATAAAGGTGACCTCCTAAAAATGAGATGGTTTAATTATCCCACCCTCTGAAGCTTTGTGTAGACACCTGTTTAAGAGGAGCACATGAAAGTCACCAGTTTTGCATGCCATCAGGATATGCCATGGTGTTCATGCCAGGCTACACTGGGGCCACCCCCGAGCAGAGGCCCTTTGTAGGGGATTAGCCTGAGGAACACAGGGATGGATCAGACATTACTCAAAACCTGGTGACAGAAGCCAAAGCAATTGGGATTTATAGGAACCGAACCCATTTCTGTGCCAAGAACCATGATTCTCCAACTCCTTGTCTCACCTGTGGCTGCCAGCATGGCTGTGCACTTCTGGGCCTGCCTAAGCTCCCCACTGACCCTACAAAAAGATTCAGTGTAATGGGAGGCATAGGGATAAGTTTAAAAATTCCATTTTACACAGCAGCTTTGAAGAGAGTTTAAAGGCATGGAGGGACCATCTCAAAGAACAGCTCATGAGCACAACCCACCTCATCCTCCCCTTCTCCTTGAAGGCAGAGAAGTACTTCAGCCATGCTAGGAGATGACTAGTTCGGAGGAAGGGCAGAGGGAACCCACTTTGCCAGCAAACACCCTGCCAATGTGTCAACATTTTATCTATTAGCAAATCATAAAATTAAAAGGATAACCACAACTATAATTAAGAGCCCGTAACTCCTTTGTCAGTTAATTTCCATGGTAAGAACAGTGAATTGTCAGGAACAAGCTCACTTGCAGAGTCTGTCTCTAGCTGAAGAAAATATTGTTACCAGACATTGCCTAGATTTCCCTTTTGAAGGGGGCAGTGGAGGGCAGCCAGGCAGAAGGCAAAAAACATGGGTTCAGGTGAACCAGGAACATTTGTCAGAGAACAGGCAGAAGTTTAAGTTTCCAGAAAGCACGGGTGGGGAGAATTAAAAAAAAAAAAAAAAGACAGTCGATGCAGTTGAAATAGATTAACATGGCACATGCTAAGGAAGAGACCAGGACAGCAATATAATTTCTCTTCCCATCTATTCTTCTGGTGGGGTTCAGTAACTTCTTATTTTTGTTAACCACTTGTTAAACAAGGAAATCAAGGTGCCTGTCCCACCTGAATATTTTACAGCATTCCCGCCTGTTTTCTAAGGTATGCCATTGAAGGACTTAAGAACCATATTATTTATTATTTTAGAGCCAGGTGCTTCTCTTCCAGGGCAAAATCTAAAATACTTCAATTTTATCTGTGTACACAAAGTGTCTAGGATGCCACATATGTGAGTCAGTTGAGATGCCAGTTTGCATGAAGCAGAAGTGGTTCCCTGCACGGGAAGAAATTTCATGTGGCCATAAAAGCCAGTGTGATTCCAGAGTCAGCCCAGCAAACGTGTACCCTGTCTCAACATTCAGGGTTTAGGGGGAAAAAAAAATAAAAAAAAAATTCAAAAAAATCCTTGGAGGAGACAGAAATTGGCAGATGAATCCAGGCGGAGCCGTTTTGCCACTAGGTGGGGATGGCTGATAATGAATTGGTGCAGCATGGGCTCAGTCTCCGTCCCCCGCCCCTGAGCGGGTTGCACTTTCCTCAGGATCCCACTCCCCCTCGAGGTTGTGAGTGTTCCGCTTAAACATGCTCTGTGATTTACCAGAGATAGCCCTCTCCATCTGACCTCAGCTTGAGGTTAGATGATTAGAATACTTTACCAAATCAAGAAGGCATCATTTAATTAATCAGAAATGATGAAGAGAGCAACAAATGACATGCAAGCGTCTAGTCACTTGCAGCAGGATGGTAGCAATAAAGGTAGTAGCAGCAGCTGAGCCACCCTCCTCCCCTCTCCCCCCCAAAAAATAATAACTAAAAAGATAAAAACTGCACACAAACTGAACAAAATAACCCAAGTTTCTTCTTCTGACAGAGCCAACTCTTCACAATATTCACCACAGCCCACTGAAAAACAGCAGAGTTTTCTGGGCCAAAGGCGGCCAAAGGCTGAGGCACAGGACAGGCTGGTGGCACAGGGATTTCAGCACATGAAGCTCTTCTGCCAGAAGAGGCCAAGGGTGTCCAGCATCCACTCCTCATTCTGTCTTCTGAGCTTAGCAGCTTCTGAGCTTCTTAAGCACATGATATTCTGCTTCTTTGTAGCACTAATTAAAGGGTTTTATTCTTATTATAGAAAATAAGTCTACTTGGAACAAAACTGCAATTTTCTGTTATAAATTGATGACTTTTTCATAAAGACATAAGAGGACTAATGCACTCACCAATGGCTAATGACTACATGACAAATGGTCCTTTGCTTTTAGTATGCACCTATCTGCTTCTTGATGCTCTGCATCTTGGATTCTACTACCATCCCAGCTGGTAAGGGTACCTCTAAAAGAGGGGTTGCAGGGGGGGGCATCCCCTCTGCAGCGAGATGCTGTTGCTGTGAAGATGTGCCCCAGAGCAAAGGGCTGCTGGGGCAGAAAGGTATGGATAAAGTAAGGGAGAGAGAACAGATCATTTATGAGTGGGAGCCACAGTGGGTAGATACCTACTGCAGTCCCATGACTTGCAGGCTCCTGCTTAGGCAATGTCAAGGACATGCAATACCACAGAATGACAGATTGGCTTAGGTTGGAAGGGACCTTAGACATCTACTCCAACTTCCCTTGGCAGAGATGCCTCTCAACTGGACTTGTTTGCTCAAGGCCTTGAACACCCTCAGGGAGGAGGCATCTACAACCTCCCTGGGCAGCCTACTCCAGAGTCCCACCACCCTCATACTGAAGAATTTATTCTTAAGATCCAGTATAAACCTACTCTCCCTCAGTTTCAAACCATTCTTCCATTATGAAAAGTCCCTCTGCAGGCTTCCTGTAGGGTACCTTCAGGTATTGAAAGGCAGCTCTAAGGTCCCCCCCCAGAGTCTTATTTAGGCTGAACAACCCCAGCTCCCTCAGCCTATCCTTATAGCGGTGCTGTTCCAGATGACCAAAGCTGTAGTGACTCTCCTCCTGGTCAGGTACTAATAACGAATTCTAACTAATAACTAATGACCATCATTATTACACTGATCAGCCAATACACAAAGAAGCCCAACTATCAGCTGTTTCTATCCCAAATAAACTTTCAGGAGGCTTTATGGTTCCAAATAAATGTTTAAAAGGTTATGATTTTTCTTTCCAAGCAACATCAGATGCCCTAAAAATATTTCAGTCCAGCTGGCATAGCTCCTGCTTCACTCTAGAAATCACTCCCACTCTTTCCTGGAGCATTTCAAGAGCCACCCTACTTCTCTGTGCCTCGAACATCAGTGTTTCAGGAAGGAGAATGGTCTGCCTGGCTGAAGTGACCAGTCAACCTTGAGCAGCACCAGAGAGCGGCACTCTGGTACGAATGACTACTTGACACTCTCAGAGCAATCCAAATGCAAAAATTTGTTTTTAATGAAACATTAGTCATGTTAGACAACAACAAATTGGTACATATCCCATATTCACATAAATTACCAGCTCTGAATAGACAACCCACTTTATATATAATCTTGGCTATGAAATTTGAGGCAGATCAGTTTCACTTTGGCCAACTTGGAAAGAAAGAAATTAAAAACATGTTAATAAAAAGGCTCAGAATGAGTGCTTCTTTTCACTTTAACTCAGGTTGTCTTGCTCTGCTGGCAGCAATACAGGGACTAAAGTCTTCTGCAAGTGTCCTGTTTAGATTATCTGCAGTTCGGTTTCCCACGAAAGTAAATTCTGGTTACAGACATAGTTTGAACCTGTCCTTTAAGTATCGTAGTAGAAGTGTGGCAAGTGCCACACACCATGCTACCATATTCCAAAACCAGTATTGCAGGGTTCCACCAAGAAACACTGTGCAACATGCAACACTGTGAAAGTGTGTACGGGTCAACACACAAATTTCTGAAGACTGTGCTAAGAAGAAAGGTAGCCCCTCTGTACTGGCTTGAATTAGAGTAAAACGAGTTGAAACAAACTAGTGGGTTAACATTTCTATTTTCTCAGCGCAAAAGTGAGAGAAAACTAACACACAAAAACTCAGGATTGAGACCAAAAAAAGTGAGGTAAGAATAGCATTTACTGAGCAAAATCAGATAAACATGGTACAAAATGCATAACTACCTTAGCCTATCTGCAGAAAAAGCACAGTGCAAAGCAGCAGCAAGCAGAAGCAAGTGAGTCAAAAGCCCAAGCCAGAAAACTACTCCCCCATCCTCCCTTGTCCTGCTGCCATCCCAGCAGAAAAGACCAACACCCAAGAAGCTGGAACTCAGAAGCAGCAACTGGAACAGGAAGCCTCTCATATTACAATCTGAACTTCAAGTCCCATAATACTTTGCTGCAGTTAGCATTTTTATTTTTGAAGCTGGCGTGACTGCAGCGTGATAGGAATAACAGCAGCAGGTTCGACTCAATCCGTAACACCCTCCATGCTAGGATGTACAGATCTTATAGTAAAATCTCAAAGCATTTCTGATCTGAATTGACCTATCAAATCTCTGGCCACAAGCCTTTGCTGCTTACCAAGCCCTTGGGGCTGTTGTGTGGTTGTATGGGCTGTCACACATTTTCAAGGAGTCACAGCAAAAGTGGTTTCTCCTTGTAGAATTTGGAACTGCAGCCATAAGTTTCAGCTGCACTTCTCATTTTAATATAGTTTTTTTTAAAAGGAAAGTACAGGCTAATGTGAAAATAAGTTACAGTCTAGGGATGTTACAGATTAATTGGATTGGTAGATCTACATCACAAGTTAGTAAACAAATTTGGCTGAGCACCTGAACATGGCCTAACAAGTTGATGTTGATATTGATTAACAGCAAGAACTCAAGTCTTCTGGAGACCAGATGGAGACAGAACTCTAATCCATCACCTGATCCTTTTCAAGATGGATACCAAAATCTGTCCTCCCCTGTCCTCCTCTCTCACCTCCAGCCTCAGAGTACCTTGGCAGTATACAAGTGTCCAAGGGACAGCTTTCCAACCCAGGATTCAGCCTAGTTTTCAGTTGTATTGAATTTTAATAGTAAATATTGACTTTAAACATGTCCAGCGGCCTCTGAAGAGATCCTATTTTTATGATAGTACAACTAAACCATGGATATTTTTGTTTGTTTGTGGGGTTTGTTTTGTTTTTTGTTTTTTTTTTTTTATAGAAAAGGATGTAGGAATTCATCTGATTTTGATGCCAGTTTCGCATGCTGCTAGACTTTATTTCATGTGGTTTAGACCAAATAGCAAAAGGAAGTTCTTTACAGTGAGGGTGGTGAGACTGGAATAGGTAGCTGAGGGAGGTTGTCTACACCACCTTCCCGGAGGTGTCCAAAGCCAGGCTAGATGAGGCTTTGAGCAGCCGAGTCTAGTTGAGAGGTGCCCCTGCCCGTGGCAGGGAGGTTGGAGTAAATGGTCTCTAAGGTCCCTTCCAACCTAAGCCATTCTATGATTCTTGAATTTCCAACCCTATTTTTAACTTTTAGGCTGATCCTGTAAAACAAGGCAATTTCTGTCATCAAAAATGCATGGGTTTGGGACCTTTGGGGGACCTATCACTTTGCATGACTGGATATTGTTTATCAATAATCACTATTATTCATTTCGTGAGCCAAGGAATTCAGCATGCCTTGAGCAACCTGGTCTAGTGGGAGCTGTCCCCATGGCTGGGGTTGGAACTGAATGATTTTTAAGGTCACTGTCAACCCAAACCATTCTGTGGTTCTGTGAAGCTACAAGATGTCAGCAGACCTAACCTTCACTCTTGAGCTGAGGATCCAATAAAAAAATCTAACACAAACTTCTAATCAGCAACAGCACTCATGATGTCTGTAGAAAAACTTATTTTTAATAACACACAAAAAGAGGACTGAGAGCAAAGCTTTTGATTCACTGCAACAGAACAGCACTTCTGTGTTACAAGTGTATAATTTCTGGTTGGTAAAGATTTGAGGTGAAGGGAATATAAGCAGACAGCTCCCAGGTAACCAGAAGGGAGAACCACACACAAGAGACAGGTCTAATATTCACAATACCTGTGGACATTAACAATGCAATCCTGTCACTAATCGCAGCTCGTAATGAACAGTGGCAATGGGGTTCTTGGGAACTGGATGGACTCACATAGCTCGTGATTTTAAGTAAATACCATAATCAGTATGAAATCCTCACAAATAAAATACGAAACCCAGTATGAACTACCAATCTTTTATCGGATGGAAAGAATTATCCATAGCTATCCCAAGGCTAGTTTAGCTTTCATATACTTCTATATAAATTGCAACTCACTTTACAGCATCTTGCCTCCAACTCTTTCCACAACATAGAGGTTTTGTTAGTGGTGTTTAAGCTAACTGCAGGTATTCTAGATTTGGATTGTGTGGGATGGAAAGAAATACTAGCCTTTTGCTTAGGAGGAGAGAAAAATGTAGATCTGTATTGATACAAGGAGAATAAGGCAAGGAAGTACATATAAGCAACCACATTATGAAATTCTTAATATCAAATACCATAGTAGAGAACTATAGCTATTTCGCTTCCTACAATAACAGACAGAACCAGCCCAAATTCTGCAAGGAGAATAGGCTTGATCTTACCTGCAACCCCCTTGAGAAGGCTCAGCAGGAGCTAGCCTTGCACACAGCCAAAGAGATATCCTGAAGCTGCATGCTGCCTACAGACCTGCAGTATTTCAAGATGTACATGCAGACTCCTGTCTTATGGCAGCAACCCTTCTGCTTACCCTGACTTTGTACTAGATAGTCATTAGAGGCAACAGAGAGTGTTGGGAAGCCCGGCTCCTGCCACTCACCTCCTCTCACAAGTCACAGCGGTTCTCTGTTTCATTTACCCCACTCAGAATAATGATTACTGCTTTGAACACTTTCATCTCTTCTGAGGGAGGTTACTACAATATCACTGTTGAAAAATATTAGATAAGACACAGCTCTGTGACAGTGTCCAGGTGAGTAACTTGTCCATTTTACAGACAAACAGCCACTCAAATGCTAATACAGTAAATTGGCACAAGAATGATAAAGTATACGATTAATTTTCATTTTTTTGCCTTAGCAGCTACCAAATGCTCACAGGAGTACAGAGGGCCCATCCTAACAGCTGCCTTACATGTTAAGTGTGCTCACTCATTTCAAAGACATTTATAACACCCTGTTAAACACCGTGTGCATTTTCAACTTTTAAAGCTGACATCAACTCCAGTGCTTTGCAGTGACCCGCCAACAGCTGGCAGCAAGCTGGCTGCTGCCTCGCCAAAGAGGATTAACACCGAATAATGTTGACTGGAGGTAGAAGACCTAATTCTATTTCTAGCTGCACTGGTATAAATTTGGAGTGACTAATGCTGTCTAAAAAAGACGGATGCTTTTGTACAGGAACAGAGAAGTGATCATCCCCCTGTACTCAGCACTAGTGAGACCACAGCTCGAGTACTGTGTTGAGTTCTGGGCCCCTCGCTATAGGAAGGGCATGGAGGTGCCAAAACATGTCCAGAGAAGGAGAGCAAGGCTTGTGTAGGGCCTGGAACATTCAACCTATGAGGAGCATCCGAGGGAGTTGGGGTTGTCTAGAGAAGACTGAGGGGAGATCTTACAACTCTCTACGACTACCTGAAGGGAGGTTGGAGTGAGGAGTGGACAAGCCTCTTCTTCTTGATGGCAAGTGACAGGACTAGAAGAGATGGTTACAAGCTGTACCAGGGATAGTCAAGGCTGGATTTTAGGAAATATTTCTTCAGTTAAAGGGTTATCAAACATTGGAATGATCTGCCCAGAGCAGTAGTGGAGTCACCATTCCTGGAGGTATTCAAGCAGTGTGAGGATTGGTGCTTAGGGACATGGTTTAGTGTCAACCTTTCAGTGCCGGGAATGGATGATCTTGGAGGCATTTTCAACCAGATATGTTCTGTGATTGCAGCTGGAGAGCACTGGGATCAGAAGAACTGTTGGTGTGGGGTTTTTTGGGTTTTTTCCCCAAGGACATGTGTGTTTGGAAACTAATGGAAATGTTAAATTTGCTGTAAGGATTTCCAATGGAAAAGTAACAGTACTTGCAATAATCCTAGCTGCTGTGAATATATGTAATTAGGACAAATTTAAATTTGTTTAATAGTTACTTAGAAAGGTTATTTGCAAGCTGTAAAGCCCCTAAGTGTTACGGGTAGCATTTGATTTCATTAGCAGCAAAACAGGCAAAATATATTGCAAGCTGAAATCCCTCTAACAAAAGCTCTCCTAAACCCTTACACTACAATAGTTGCAGTAGAAAAAGGCCTCTGAGGGGTTTATTTGCATTGTGTTGGTTCTTTTTATTTATTTTTACAGAACAGGAGAAACTTCCCAGTCTACTGTGTATCATTTGTCTTTATGTCAACACACAAAAGGACATTCACAACTACTGGAGTAACCACGAATGTGCCAAAAAGTCAATCCAAAAGCTTGCAGTAGTTGTAAGGGTTGCACAGAGCCTCCCTCAATCCCCCGCTTGCTCTCCATCAGCTCTCCATCCTTCTTCGCATGCTTTCTGAAGTCAAAAGTGCAAAGAGGCCAATCACCCTGCAGCTTTCTCTCCACCAAAGCACAGCTGCACAAACCCTACTTGAGGGCAAGAAGGGTATGCAGGACATGGGAAGGTACGGGACACCATGACTCCCCTGCCACATTCAGGCCACAGAACATAATTTCTCCCCATGTAAAGCATCACCATTAGACAGAAGAGCTTTGTCAAGAGCAGGGATGGGGCTGGAATGTCTAGCTCAGATATAGTAGCTGATGGGGTCGGCATTTCCAGTCACCTGAAATACCCTCTCCTCCCTCAGCATCTTTGTGGGTCTTACAAAAGAAAACACTGCTTTCTGAATTTACTGAGATTAAACTACTTTGAAGTGAGAGGTTTTCTTCAGTAGGCCCTGGCCTGCCAGGAGAAGGCATATCCCTGCCCAAAGACTTCTCTGACCTTCATCCTTTCCCATAGCAGCACAAAGTACCAATAGCAATGCTGACTCTTTGGGTGAGACTGGTACTGTAGGTATTGCCACCAGGTTACAGAAACAGACACAGAGTAAGAGAGGAGCTGATATACAGGGTGAGAGTGTAGAGGAAGAGACAGACTGCAGTTTCTCCCTCTCCACGCTCTCTGCTGAAGTGGTGGCTGTCCTCTGGTAGTTCAAATTTTGGGACAAACCAGAATAAGAGGAGTGTCAGTCTGGACCTGAAGAGGCACACCGACTTGCCTCTAGACCAGTAAATGATCTGGTGGCACTTCACAGTGACTTTTCACTACTTGTAACCTAAATACTTGTTTCAGTTTCTTCTCACTCATCAGCAGCAGGCTCAAGCACGTAATGGATTGTGGGGTAGTGCTGGACAGAGTATCCAATGCCAGAACCTGAACACAAGCCAACAGTGCAGCCCCACAGACCTGCCACCAATGCACTGACCTTGATTCCTTGAGTGTCTACCATGAAGACAGTGTGGGATGTGGAATATTGTCTTTCCCACCCCAAATACTTTCAGGATCAGGAAATTAATATAAATTAATACAATAAAAGGAACACACAAAGGACTACAAATATCCTCTTTGTTGTATCTGATTTGGATCTGGAGTGTTTCCCAGTTTTAGTCTAGCCACTCGATAATCTGAAGTGGGGAATGCTACATAAATTACTCATTATTCCCACCAGATGAGCTGTCAAAGGCTGTGGAAACTAGTTCATGTTCACTTCACCTCTCTCTGCTGTTACTTACTTTCCACTCTATTAAAGTCTGTGGTTAAACACTTTTGTCTGAAGTTGCTAAGAGAGAGAAAGAAAGGAGGAAATAAATAAAGGAGTTCTTCACCAGCATCCTGGAATTTCACTTTTAAACAAAAATTGAGAAGGACACGATAAAAGCCAAAGTTATCGTTCTTTTGCTGTGAGCTCATCATTACATCCCAGAGCTGTCAAACAGCCTTTGCAGCCTTGCTGCCTGCCTAGGGTTACCACCAGTACAGATACAGGTGTCCAGCCCTGGGACTACAGGAAAAACACAGCATAAACTCCCCTCTTCACCTGAGAAGTGTAAAGGCAGCGCTAGGGTAGAGATCATACATTTCTTGAGCTGCAGCTACTTGCATTTATTTTCAGTGCAAACCACAAATGTCAGATTATTGCGTAAACACCAAGAGCTCCTGCTTCGTGGCAGCTGCATTATCTGCTTGGCACACCTAGGAGCTGTAGCCTGCAGGTCAGTCAGCCCAGAACTTGGCACCACAACCAAGGAAACACCTCAGATGGGTTTTTCTAAATTAATCATTAATCTCAACATTTTCAGTTAGTCACTAGAACCTGTATTTCTGTCTGACCCTCATCCCTAAGGTTTCCTGATTGCTGCTTCCATGCTGCAGACAACACAAATGGCAGAGTGCTATTGCTCTTGAAAAGGATGTTTTTACATATGGCTCTGTCCCAAACACCTGGAAGTACTTGTAGCCTTGGAAAGGCAATCCCAAATGCTGGGTGGCCCTGGAAAGGCAAATGTCACTTCAAGTTTGCAAATGCTTCCTGTCATCGCTTTGGGCCAGAACAAAGCCCTCGAGTGTGCCACCTCAAGGGCTAGGAGAAACAAAGTTCAAACCCAGGATGAAATCTGGCACCTCAAGTTCCTCTTGCATTATCTTGATATTTCTGGCACGTCGCTGGCTGGCACACCTTGGCACAAGATGCTGCTAGGTTACTGTGCTGTACAAGATCAGATAACACTTTCACTTTTTCTGCAATCACAGCACAACACAAGACTGACAAATTATGTGCCCCAGGCCTGGCAGCAAAGGGCATTTTGCACTGCCAGGCACCATGGCAGATCCTTCAACCAGGAAGCAGCCAGTGTCCCAGGGCTCAACAAGGAGCCTGGGGAAATCAACCCAGAACTGACTCCCTCAGGGCAGTGGGAGTAACAAGAGGACATCTAACCCAGGAGGGATGCTCTGCTTTTCCCTGTCTCACCAGCACAATATTTACAAAACAAAGTGAGGGCTGAGGCTGCACTGCTCTGTTTTTCTCAGTACAGAAGCTGCAGCCAAGTGTGGATACCAGTTTGCTTTAACTCCACCATGAGCTGGCTGCATGCATGACAGCTCCCAACTACACAGGATTGAAGAAAAATAGGGTTGGAAAGGCCCCCACAGAGGTCATTTACTCCTGTCCCTCATTCCCAAGGCAGGATCAATTTTCCCCTCATTATTCTTGGCGGACTTAAAAATAGATAATAAAGAAACCAAACTTCAGGGACTTGAGGCAGTCTAAGTATAACTACGAAAGCATGGTCTCAACAGGAATAAGGCTAAATGTGGTAATTCCAGAAAACTATGCCACAAAAACAGGGTCAGAAACTCTAATTATGTTTTTACAATAAACAAATCTCGAAGCTTCAAAATCCAGGGAACGGGTTGAGAATTATTTCATAATCCTTAGTCACCTACATAGCCAACCAGTGTGGAAACACATCGTATCACATCCTAATAAGCAGTATGCAAACATTTTTGTAATCTAGTGCTAACGGCACAAAATATTATTGATATGCCATTTGGCACACTACTGTAAAAATAATATTTAACAAAGTATTAACTGAAGTTGTACCAAATGATGTATTTAGCTAATTGCATGCAATTAAATTAGAATTAAAAAGGGAATGTTTCATAATCTTCCTTGCTTTTCACTAAAAATCTAAACAGGAAATTCAATAAATGAAAGCTGCTGGAAAATCATGAGAAGCATCAAGTGCTGGAGGATTAATATAATTCAAAGCATCATATGTTGTTCATCTAACTTTAGTAAAAACCACACCAACTCTAAATCTTTGGACATTTCATACTGAGCTGAGCTTCACTTCTTTGTAATTTTGTTTGTTTGTTGGTTTTTTGTTTGTTTTGTTTCCTTATCCTAGATATTGTATCCCCAGATATATATAGATCTGTTGCATCATTATATCCAGAAATACAGAAAAGGGGAAAAAAAAGAGGTGGGGGAAAATCATACAAATGTGATGGAATATGTCTGAATGGCGGGATGAATGCAAGTACAGTAGTGTGCTTTATATTGAATCACTTCTTCCTGCACTACACACATGTGCTCCCTGCACTTCCGTCAGGAACTGGGAACACAGGTGGGCAACACACGAGTGTTAGAAACCACAGCATGGTTTCTGTCAGGAGTTTGCTGCACTGCTGGTGCACTTGTATGAACATTAAATGCCTGGATGTGTTTGTGCTTATGGAGAGAAGCGCTGCAAACTCACCCTTGGACAGATCCTTTTTGCAGGTAGTTATTCCAAGGATTTCTCTGCTGGCATTACTTCAGCTTCATGCACACAACTGTTCTTGCAGTACTTGTAACCCAGTAATAAGGACTCGTGCATACAAATTTGGCCACAAAGGATACAAGTGAATTATTTCTCTGAACATTAGAAAAACAAAACCGGTTCCTTGTGCAGTCTTTTTGCAGACCCCTCTGGATGCAGAACATGTCTCTGACCCCATGAACAGGAACTGAGATCTGCATTCACTTTTTCTCTCTCATACGAGGGCCCTGAATTTACTCACTGCCCTGGTTCCTGCTGCAGTCACAAGCGGTATCAGCGCTGACTACAGAGATGGAGATCTTCAGTGATCCACAGCCTTCCCTTATCCCAGTCCTAACTGCTGAAGAAGCTGAGTTTACTCGTGTTTGATAATCCAGCACCTGCACCCCAGAGATTCCTCCTCAGACCTAAGGAGCAGCAGAAATTTATGCCAAATGAACTGTTTATCTGATTACAAATCCTTAATTACAGCCCAAAGTCACTGAAGACTTTCTCCTGCTTACTACCTGCCAGAGGAATGGAGAGTGATGGAGTGTGGAACGGACAGGCATATACAGAGCAAGAGCCTGCAGAAGAGTTGCCTTGCTATTCCTGCCTCCATCCATGTCCACCGAGTTAAGGGACTCAGGCCTATGCATGTGGGATCCCATGGTGCCAGGAAATCCAGAAAGATGGGAACCACCTGTCAGGCTTTATACTGCACTGCAGGGAAAGCTTGAGGATCCCTTATTTCAAATAGTAAAATCTTTATCTGTACATTAGAGACCTGCACTTCGATGCTCATAGACACTTTTCATTTCTAGCCTAGTGAGCATACCAGAGAGTGAAAGTTAAAGAACAGATTTCCTACTTAAATAGAGGAACTTTGCTTTTATACATAGTTATACACCAGGACCTGCTTGAGATAGAGGGAAGCTTCCATTTGCCTTACTGGTGTTGGCTGGAGGTACCAGCTCTCAGCACCTCCTGCCATTCCCCGATCAGTGCATTCTTCAACATCTTTCCACCCAACAGTGGCAACTCAATGAAGCACTGCCACAATTTAGTTATTTGCATTTCATTAACAATGACAACATTTATTTTAATACAGTTAAATCAGAGTAGCATTTAATTTAATTTTAACAAGATAGTTATTAAGCTAACCAAATATCAATTGATTGCTGAAGAAACCACATTGTGAAACAAATAAGTTGAGAAATAAATCTTGTTGCCAGGCCATTAATGTAAAATCACATAAATAATAAACGTCTAATTAGGTTCTCTCTAATGAAGAGTTCCAACTGTTCATCTACATGCTCTGGAAAGACCTTCCCAGGCTGGCTGTTAGGGGAGAGGGGGCCTATGGAAGAGCTCAGAAGGCTGTACAGATTGACCCAGGCTGAGCAGTTCTGTTTAAGGAGGAGCTCAGCCTCCCATGTGCTCCCCAGATAAGACAGCTTTGCTCCACACCACTCTGGGTGCTCAGAGACACAAAGCTCCTCATGTTCAGGCATAAGTGTGATGCAAAAGTCAGGGAGCAGGCATATGCCACCAGGGGCTGCTCGTGGAAACACCAGGGGACTGCAGTGTGTGGGGGCCATCTCCCCAAAAAGGGCCACATCTTAATTCTTTCCTTTTCACCACAAGCAGTTTACCATGCTTTCCTGCAAATCACCCTGTGTCTGCAGTACCGAAACCAGTCAGTTACAAGAGGGAAACATTTCCTTTTCTAGTACTGCTAAGGACTTGTAATTTTCATCCATTCGCATGTATGGATGTAATTTTCAAGGGGCTTGTTTGTTTGCTTACTTAACACAGATCTCTTCGGAGGAGTTATTTTCATAGCTTTCCTGACCATCTGCTCTGTCCAGCTGCACAAAAAAATCTCACCAAGGCAACTCAGAATCAAGCCACAAGTTCTGCTTAACATGTATTGTATTGTATTACATGCGGGCTCCATTTAAAGACAGTGAGTGACAGAAAATCCACTGAATCCCTGCACAAGTTGCTCTGATAGTTGACTGCCCACTGTGAAAAACGTATGCTTTTTCCTGAGCCAGAATTGGTCTACTTTAAATGTTGATTCACTGACTCTTCTGCCCTCTGACAGGTTTAAAAAAAAAAAAAAAAATCACCAAGAATCAGAAATAAATTATTTGGTCCTGCAAGTACCAGAGGATAAAGGTGTAAACAAACTGAGAACAAACCAAAGAGGTTTGTGTTGGTAGAGCAAACTGTCACAGATGGCCCCTTTTTTGCCTGCCCTAGAAGTCCCTCAGGCTCTGCCTCCCAGGGGAGGGCTTTTCTCTCTACCAAGTTTTGGAGGGACATCACAGCAATTTCAAGGGAACTCACCCTTAAAAAATAAAATACTCACAAAGAACAGGCCATGCCCTCAGGTAGCCCCCACAAAACTGCACTTCCCCCTGAAATTTCCCCTAGAGGCCCATACCACCCCCTCCTACAACTGGAGTGCTGACAGAGGGGGGAAGATCTCTTCCGTTTTGTTTTATGGATAGCCAATAGGCTGTGAATATTAACGTCTAGTAAGTGTCCAGTGAGAAGCTGCCATCTCACTAGAGCTGGGAAAGCCTCCAGAAAGCTCCTCCACCTGAATTGAATTGGAGAGGTGGCACCAAAGGACCATCACTTGGATGGGGACTGGGAGCAGGGAACAGGTGGTAGGAAGGGACATATGGAAGCCTGGACCCAGACATGCATACCCTCTTGCTCCATCCAACCTCTGGGGGAGATTTTCCAGATGAAACATGATCCAAAGTAAACTGCTGAAGTAGTCATGCCCATTAGATAACTTAAACCTGCACAACTAAATTCTTGCAGTAAATGTGGCTATAGGTCGCATCAAGACCTGAGGGCTCAGATAGCTGCAACCATGCTCCTACTAAGGCAAAACAAGCTGTCCAGGAGATCAGACAATGACACAGGCCAATTTTGCACAATTTTGCTGTACTGTGCTGAGGCAATGAAGCCACCAAAGCCCATGACAGTAGTATCTCATCTCTGCATGACCCTGCCACATGGTGTCCAGTAACACATCTGATTCTCTCCACCCTGCTTGCTTGCATACATGAAGTGAGCCTTGAGGCCAGAACAATGCAGCACATGCACCCATAATCACAATAAACGCAGTGACCTGGATTTGTGGTATTATTTACACAGATCAGAAGTTGTGATTTCCAAGAGGGAAGCAGGCGTTTTGGAACATGATCTGTCTTTCCAAGAGGACATGATAAATAACATTCCACTAATTATTTTGCTTCAAACCATAAAGAAATTGTCCCTAAAGAGGACTTCTCAACTTGGAAGACGATCAGGACTTTACAGCAAACTTTAGGCTTGATAGTGAACATAGGGTAGGATGGGTGATGGAAGCAAGGGATGCAGCCCATTTCAGATGAACCCCTACATCAGGGCTACAGTTTCACTTGTAGTCAACATGTGGTGAACCACACTTTCCTCACCTATCTTTCCATTGCTGTTTTCCAAATAAAACAACTTAAACATCTGGGAAGAAAACCAGGCAATAAACAGAAAACATGAGTTGAAGACTACCTGAAAGATCAAGAGGATACACACAGGGCCAGACCCTACTGCACGTTAGGGAGAAAAGGTTCAGCCAGTGAGCCCAAGGACACACGTCAAACTCTTCACAACCAGAAGATGCTCCTTTTGTTAGGCCACAGACACCCATCACCCCTGAAATGACCAGCATGCAAAAAGTTAAAGCAGTTATGCTGAAAGGGAAGAGAGCCTGCACTGCAAATATTGTTAGCACGTCACAAAAGAGTAAACTATTAACTTCTCCTAATTAAGTGCCACTCCCATCCCACCTGAAGGCCGAGCCACCACTTGAGGAGGTTTAACAATGCAATCTCCTCAGCACATGACTAAGCAGGCCCCTACCGACACCACCCATCCACCGCTCTTTTGGTCATGGCAGACAAAAATTCACTTCCCCTGTTTACCGTCTTGTGATAAACCTCCAACATATATATTTTTTTCCTGTAAGTGACAGCATCTTGTGGAAACACCCACAAACCTCTGCCCAGACCTTTGTGACAGGCATAGGAGACCCCTGCCAATGCCAATCTGCTGCCTCTTGGAGTTGCAGTTACAGAAGGACTACCGTGAAGAGCCACCACCAGCATGCAAAACATTTTCTTTCTCTCGAGGAAGGAAAAAGCAGAAGCCTGAGTTATTGGTAACATGAATCTTCACATAATCCACTCCTATCTCATCAACTCCCCTTTGCTTGCATGTGTTTTTCTGCCGTATGACCAGCACTATTATCATCTAGTGCCCAGGAGCAACATGCTGGGCACGGTGTCCTGGGCAGCACAAGGACTCTCCATCCCTGTTGCAGGCATACCTCTTCTCCCTGCCCCAAGGGGCACAGCAGTCACCACAGAGAGGAAAGGCCAGATCCTGCTCAAGGCAGAGCAGCAGGAGACCCAGGCACAACCACTCAGCTCTGACAGGCAATGCACCCTGCCCTTGTGCACAGCAGGAGGCAGGTCTGAGTGTTTAAGAGCCATAACTGATAACCACCTTACCATTTAATCACTGATGGTGTGTAGTGAAAGAAACTCGATCTGTAAGCTGAGGGCACTGACTTAGGAATTACCTTCTTTCCCAGATTTCCCTTTATAGAGTTTACTAAAACATGTTCAGCACAGCATTTCAGCTTCCAGGTACAAATAGTTTGGGAAAAAAAAATGGGGAAAGTAACGCAAAGCAAAGACCAGCAAGTGTGCAACAATGTTATTGTGAGCTCAGAAGATGTTAGATGAATTAATTTGATTCATTCTTAAATTTGTCTGGCAAGATTTAATGGTTCACATTGAAAGCATGAATAACTATTTTGTTCTGTGAATGACTATAGTTTAGTGACTCTTGATGTCAGTATATCTTGCCCAGGGTAAAACTCACTATATGAATTATTCACTGCTGGATGGATGGAATGAATGGGGTCATGCTCACAGACAGGATGCCAGCTATGGTTATTTGACGTGATGGGGCACACTCAATGCTGACAAAGGACAATAGTTAATTTACAGTGTGGTACTGAAGCTCAGTCATTCTCCTTAAGATCTTTATAGAAAGCATGGCACTTTTTGTCATCTACTCCACATTAAGATGGATTCCGTGTGCCAAAAAACCCTGAAGCATAGCTCACTTTTTAAAATGTTCAGTAGTTTAAAGGGGGGTGGGGGTGGGAAAATCTACCTTCCTGTCTTGTTTGGCTGAAACATTGCTCCAAAGAAAATGTGTTTAAGAGCAACTTAAAAACAAATGGAGGAATACATCTATATATCACTTGAGCATCTTGTCAAAGATGCAGTACTTGATAGCTGATAGGACCTCTTGTTGATAGGAAAGGACCTGGCAGCCTCTCACAGGACAGGGTCTCAGACTGGAAATATTAGCTCTTTTACCTAAGCTTTTATTTCCAAAGCCAAGAGAGAAGAGACCGGGCAAAGTTCCTGCACCGAAGTATTTACAAAGAGCAATCATAGCAGGACATTTTCCCAGCCTTCTTAAAAAGCTGTCGCTTTAATGCAAGCCATTTGTAATTCGGAAAGACAGGATGCAGTTCAGCTTGATCTGACAAATGGGCCACAAAAGTTTACTTACGCATAATAATGATACATTCATCTTCACTTTACACTTCTCAACTGCATGCTTATTGCAAACATCTGTGTTGCTGAACAGACTGGCATTACAACTCATTTATATGGCTTAAAAATAGTGATAGACAAAAGATCGGAAGCAGAGAGGTGTGAAGCGTTTTTTCTTCCCAAATGTCACAAATACTGAGTTTCAGCTTTGAGCACTTTCCTGTGCCCTGCTCTGTGAAGAAGTTACTTCATGGGTAATTTCCAAACCATTGACACACCACAAACCTTGTATGGATCCATACTGCACTGACAACACATGTGTCCTTAGTGATCTTTCCTTTAGCCTTTTTTCTAAAAGGAAGCTTCAGTTTTCCCTCTACGTCATGCAAGCCCCACCCTCCAGTTGCAGGTGACAGCACTGCTCCATAGGCCAGTAGCTTCATTCAGCTCCTTGGCTGTCCTCAGATGATCAGGAAAGCAGCTTAGTTCTGAATACCCTCCCCAAATTCAAGCATTTTCTCACCTTATACAAAAATGGTATGCTTTCCCTCAAACTACAGTGTGCTGGAGACTGTGCCTACCTCTGAAATGAGCCTGCCTGAATTTGCCTGGTTTTCATCTCTCCCAATGCTACATGATTTGGCATAACTCCTGCCTGAAATGCAGTTCGCATGGTTAGCAGTGAATCGAGAGATCTCTCCTTGGCTCCTAGATCTGTAAGGTATTGCATATATTTGCTTTTTAACCAGATGGCACTTCTGCTTTTTAGCTGCACACGAAATATTGAATTTCTGTGCTCGCATTTGTCAAACATATAACATCCCTGAGGATACTGGATCAAGGTTAGGGTCCTAAAGTCTCCTAAGTAGTCTTAAGATGGTTTCTTTCCTTGGTCATCCAGGTATTATTTGACTGCCTTTATTTATGTCATGACATTAAGTAGTCTTTATGGTCATGTGGAACATACCAATAACATTCCAAACAGGCTGAGGGACAACTGGGTGTGAGCATTTGAAGCCTTTGGCATAAAATGATTCATACCTAAGCTCTGTAAACTAAATGGTTGGCTCGGTTTGGTTGTCTTAGTGTATCTCACTATTTAGAGTAAAATTAACAGGTCTGTGTATTCATGCCAAGCTAACAGAAGACAAGAAATCAATTTTAATCACAATGTATCTCTCTTACTAATAGTGCTCATGTGCTACCCTAGCACAGTGCTCATGGTAACATGCACTGACAATGCTGCTATCGCAAGCTAAGCAGTGTAAAAAAATCCCTAATAGCCTACAAATGCTTCCCACTAACAATACCCTGTTTCAGAAACACTGGTCAGATTTTTCACATGAACCTCTCTGCAAGGCATTTTATTTCATCACCTCTTTAGCTGTTGCTAAGAATTTAGCATCAAACTAAGGGCCATCTCTACCTGAAGGAGCAATGCCTCGAGTCTCATGACACAGTGCTGCTTGCTGCAGAATCTACCTGCCAGATAACAGACCCACTTTGTACCTGACTCGTGGTGATTTAGCCCCTCCTCCTCTTTGCTGTTTCTTTACTAGAAGCACGTGAATCACCAAGACACTTGGATAAACTTGGCCAAGTGAATTTCAAATCCTGAGCTGCCAAACTGAGTTCGTATTTTCACCTGTGAATACTTTGGAGATTGTTTTTGTGCTTTGGCGCTCACCTTATAGACAGGGGAAAGCTGAGTGTCACACAGAAGCTACTGCAGCTGTTTCCTCCCTGCACATCTGCTCCTGAGGTATCGAGAGCCCTCTCTCTGGACCTATGGCCACCTCAGTTGCACACTTGTGTTATATATGACTATAATGCAATCATATCAATCAACTAAAACTACAAGAATAACTAATTAGATGAATTGTTAGAAAAGGCAAAAAGTGGAAGCCTATTTTTCAGATACCCATTTCAGTGGCCTCGAACATACTATTCGGCTGGCACGTGGGGCTCACTGGCTCAGTTCTAAGTTATTATACTTGAAGCACCATTTCCTTGCACACTGTCCTCTCAGGCACAGGGTCAGAAAAAGGAGTAAGTCATTCCCACACTTGAAATATCATTGCCCCCACCCTTCTGGCTCCAGCTCTGTGTGTGGCAGGATGGGTGCCTGGTTGTGTGTCCTGCCCCATGGAGAGAAGCACAGAAAGAGGCACCATGCAGGAGCACAGCAATTACTGCAGGCACCTGCTGCAGACGAAAAGCTGGCTCTGCAGACATCACAAGACCTGAATAGTGCAGCAGAGCAGGGGTTGTGACTGCACTGGGAAGAATATCTGAATGATATTTGCCCACTGCAAACTTTCCTACAAATATGCTCTGCCAATATGGCCCACTGGTGAAATAGCTGAACAAGTGCAGCAGGTTGTGGCACTTAGGCAACAGTGTTAAGAGGGTGCACAAGGACATCTTTCAAAAAGAAAAGCCTGCGCTGCCATGAAGCCTACAACTGAGAATCCATTAGCCTGAGGTATGTTTTCCATTATTTCCAGTTATTTTCAGAGCTGACTGCTACAGGCTGAAGAATACTTCTTAAATGCTTTTCTCTTTTTGTACATTCTGAATGTTTATTTTGTGTAGACATTTTCCCAATTTCAAATAATTTCATGTCTGGAATGTCTACATAAGTGAGTGTGTAGGACTATCACAAGGTAAAAATAAACACCGTTACAAGAATTGCTTCCTAACCTGGAGGACATTCCACAAAGACTTATGTCTTGATGTATGTATGCTATTGACAATGATTTACTGCAAGTAACAGATCTGGACTCTGTTACAATTTCTGTTAGCTATACAACCTGTCGTGCACAGAAAATCCCTTTCATTAGGAAAAATTAGAGCTACAGAGCTCTTCACTGCTTTCTTTGTTATCTCTCTGATTTCTGGTACATTACTGATGAATAATATCCTATAATAAAATACAAAGATTACAGTAATTGGGCATGTTAAATATCATGACGCAGTGGGCCTCTGGATTGCTAAGTAATAATTTGACAGTACCCTCTTGAAGCAGCAGCATGCTGAACTATGCCATTCCCTGCTGCTTTCAGCTCCTACTGACACTGATAACTACCTCCTACAAAGCACAGTTGGATGAAATGTAAAGAAAAAGTTAAGAGAGCGCACCTTGCGATCCATGCATGCTCAAGAGCCAATCAGCTAAAGGCCATTTGGGAACAGAAACACGCAGCTATTATCTTCATGTCACAGTCCATACTGTCATGGGTGGGTTGGCATTTTTTGAAAATGCACACACAAAGCTGGTATTTAAGTTGGGGCTTTTTTCCCAGCGAATTACCTAAGAACATCACTTTTTCCACACATGACTTCATCAGGTCTATGCAGGTAGAGAAACAAACCAGAACTGTTTTAGTTTAGAAGCTTGTTGATGGACAGGGCAAGCTCATAGCTGGTTACCCTGTCTCACGCAGCAAAATGCTTCAGGAGGTAACATCAGCAGTGACTTGCCCCTCCAGCACAGCTACAACAAACTGTTGCTGCCAAAAAGAGTTGGTGCCTTCCGACTCACGGATTACCCATTTGTTGGAAATTCAAGCCCAGTTACAATCACTGCAATAGTATCAGGTTCCCCTCTGGGGGCCAGACAAGACCTTTTGGAGTTCCCACAGTATTTGGAAGTTCCTCTAAGTAATAAAGGACAGAATATCTGATGTGTGCTGTTTTACTCAATAGAAAACTCAGTGATCAAATGAAAAATCTAGTACTCTGAGAATTTCTCCTCTTTGATGCTTGTGTGACTGACCTGTTAACTCTATTGTTGCCCACATCAAGGGAAAGATCACAGACCAAGCAGGAGCCATGTTCCTGGGTTTGGACAGAGGCAACCTGCATCATCCTTTCCTCTGTGCCAAGCCACATGGTGGAGTTTGGCTTTAGCTGTTAGTAAGGCACACAAAGATGTGCCTCTGCACACTAGCATGCCTCCAGGGGCCAGGGCTGTAATTCTATGTCCTAGGCCTGATTCTGGTCACTGTAAAAGTAATAATTCTGCTGACCTGATTGAAAAGGGGGCATAGAATCTTGTGGAGGTGCAAAACCAATGATCCTAGGATTGAAGTCCTATGTATGCATATACACACAAACATGTCTATTCTCACAAGCATCTTGATTTTGCCTACTTCTACCCACATGTACCAGGCCCCTTGAACAGCCATCGCTCTCCTCCTGGTTTAGGTCCTTCTCCTGTACATCTGTCTGGAGCATGAATGCCAAAACAAACATGCTAGATACAGCAGCATTTCTCAGAGTTTATTTTAACAGATGACTTATCTCTGTGGAGTAAGGTATGTGGGAAACAGAGATACACTTCACACTTTCAGGAAGCTTAGAAAATTGTGATACCTCTAGGAAAACAAATGATTGGCTTAAGTACATGGAAAGGTCTCTATTACCACCCTGTTTAATTTCCTTGCACCTGGATTTCAACATGGTTTCTATATTAAGTATCCCTTAAGCAGCTAACTAAAAAAAAAATAAATAAAAAAATTCAATTATGTTCATGAATATGTATAGTTTCTGGTTTCTGTTGTACAGGATTTTGTTTGCATAGGGAATGGAAAGTTTGTTGTGGTTCACGTACAGAGAAAATATTTCAGCTGTAAACACCAGTTGGTGAAGTTGTGCATCACTCATTCAGTACAGTCTNATGAGTGCTGTACTGAGGATCTCAGCAAAATATTGTTACTAGACAGGATTTCTTGCAACAAAATGATTCAAATAGAAGAGACACAGAGAGGACGCGGGCAGAGCTGCGATCTACAGAGTGGAGCACAAAGATGTTGTGATTTGGGCTATTTGGAAATACTACATAATGGGCTCTCTTGAAGATCATGGTCTATTTTTCAGACACCCACACATTAAACCAAAGTCTACATTTGGTGAAATCTAATAATCTAGTTCTTGTCACTTGTAACTATTGCAGTTCAGAAGCTCAAATAATAGTTAACTAAGTGCTACTTACTCCTATAAAAGTCCTTCTCCACTCCTGCCATTCTAAGAGCAAAATTCAAGATTTGCAAGCACCAGGAGATGACAATAAACTCTGCTGCATCTTACATCCACAGGCAGAGATCGACTATACTGAAAAGCTACTGAAATAGAGTATGTCTCTGGAGAAGCCTGAAAAGGCAGCCAGCGTTGTTGTCTCCTATAAAGGAGGGATGCAACATTAAGAAAGAAGTTGGAACGTTACATGGGTTGAGATTTGCAGAAGGTGGGAAAAGTATTCTCCAAAGGACATATTTTTGGAGCTGCTGCAGGAAATCTCTTTGCAGGCAGATCTTGCTGTGGGGGAAGCTCACACCCTGCTGTGAGGGAGGACTGGCCCATTTGGAGCTCAGGATAAACACTTGGCAGAAAAACAAGCTCCATCAAGGATCTGTACAGGACTGGGCATGTCAGTCCTGCAAAGTTTAGCACATATGCTAAGCTTTCTGCACATAAATGTTCCCACTCTAATTCATGGGTGTAAGCATATGTGCGTGCACAGAATCAGGACCTCAGTGCCTTTCTTCTCTAGATCACATGGAAGCTCGTCTGACTGTAAACATGCAGGAAGGGTTTTGAGCAGAGTTAACTGAACAGCGTCTGCTGCAGGCCAGAGCATTTTGAGACCAGCACATAGTCAGAAATATGACTGATCCATATGCCTTATTGCTATGAGATTCCCTCAACTCAAGTCCCCTGACAACCAGAAACTACTGGTTTTTGGTTTTTTGTTTTGTTTCTTTAATTACTGCTAAACCTGCTCATCATCTGTTTAAATGTACCTTTATATAATGGTGAATTACCATTCATCTGCATTCAGTTACAGGTTAGGTTGTGGTACAGGCGAGCCATGTAAAACTAAACTGAATTATTATTTTATTTTATTATTATTTTCTCTAAATTAAGATTGTTCACACTGTGAAAGGAGTTTTTGCCTACACAGTCTTTACTAAGCCCGCTTCACTAAATATATGACCAAATTTATGTCATTGTCAGTGTTCTCATCAAGGAGATTCAGGATTTTTAAAACCAGTGGATCGTTGCATGTATTATGGGCTTTTTATTAGTATTCTTCCAATGACGTTAGCTTGTCTAATGCGGTTTTGTTAGACCCTGTATGATCTGTTGCTGAGCTGCTGGAACTTGAATTTTGCAGTAAAATTATTGAGGTGTGCTCAGAGCAGTCAGCTCTTCAAGCAGTGATATTCAGATCAAGTATTTGCTTGTAGCTCACCAACAACTTACCTTTACCAAAGGATACTTTGCATGCTATCTGACCAATGCGGTGTTTGCAACCACAAACAGAAAATCTGTTCAATGCAGAGCAGGAATTAGTCTTTTCTAGGTCTCAGCTGACTGCCTTAACTAAAAACATTTCTCTTGGGTTGTGAAACTGGGGTCTCTTCACCAGTTACTGTTGCCTTTTTGTAATCAGAGGAGGGGAAGAGAAATCTGAGGCTTGGAGTCTACTGATGACTTGATCGAACTAAGAGTAAATCAAAAGGGGAAGATGAAAAGAATTCCTGGGAAAGCATTTATAAACTCACAAGACTGAATGACAAGCATCCAAGATTGCTAACAGAGCTGATAGAGGGAAGTGTGATACCTTGAGCAGTGATTTTCGAAAGTTCATGGAGAACAGATGAGGTGCCAGAGGATTTCAGAACCACAAAATACAGCACTCAACTGAGTTATAAAAAGGGGCATCCAGGAATTTACTAACCAATTCATTTAACTTCAATAGCGAATAAACTATGTAAGGAGTCATAAAGGAGCCATTATGAGAACTTAGAGCAACTCAGAATCATAAATAATTGGGTGGGAAAGGGCTTTAAGAGGTCATCTAGTAATCTCATCAGAAATCTCGTAAGAGTAAACATTCAGCAAAATAGGGAATTTGGATATACACATNGGGGGGGGCATTCCTTCAACAGAGCCCATTTTAAATAAAGGGCTTTCTTGCCTTTTCTGCACAGTTTTGTCTCAGTATTGAGCAAAAATCCCCAGAGGTGACAGGAGAAATTAGAGCAGCTGGCACAGGAAAGGAAAGCTGTTAAACTCAACAATCCTTTTCAAAGTAATGTACTCTGGACAGAGACTCAAGTAACAGATCATCGCGGCAGGATGGACTCTGATAACACAAGCTAGGGGCAGAGGGGCTGGGAGGGAAAGCGCTCTGGTGAAGGGAGAGAAACTGAGGAAGCAAGCGGCTCCTGCAGAACACCACAGGGCAACACAGAGCTTGGCCTGCCTTGTTGGCGAAGCAGGAGGGGCTATAGACAGCAACAGGGGGAAAATGAGCCTAGATGCCTCAGAAACTCCCACCCAAGCCTCAGGCAGATGTGAGGAATTGGACATGCAGTGGCACATTCAGAGGACACCACTTCCTTGCCTTGAGACAGGCATTTCCTAAGCCATCTGTAGCAATGGCTGGATGTCCTCACAGCTCCAACAGCAAGGATAGTGCCCACCAACCAGGGATGGGCATCACGCAGGCAGCCAAGGCACTCACCAGCAACTGTACAAGGTCTAACACCACCTTGCAGTGGCCAGCAAGGAGACCTCTGCCACAGACAGGGACGTGGGCAAAAGTTCCTTTTCTTTAGGCCTTGGAAGGCTCTTCATCCCTTAACTGGAAACCTTTATAGTTTTTATTTCAACTCATGCTTCTATGATCATTTGTGTATAATTTAAATCCTTTGTTGCAATGTTAAGTGATAACTTTTGGGTCCCAAATACTGTATCGACTTTAGTGGAGTAGTTCAAGAGATCCAGTGAAATACTGAATGATGCTGGTTAGATCAGGAATCCAGGATGGGGCTTTCAGCACTCACTCTAAAATACTGAATTGCAACCCGACCTTGACAAAAACCAACCCTGAAACACCAAAATGCTGGTGTGGTATAAGACCTTTACCCCTGAAGTGAAATCCTGCATCTTTCATTCTTTTCAGACACAGCTGCTGCCTCAACCCAACCAGACAACCTGCCTGAATTCCAAACAAAGCAGTGATCTGTGACTGCAAAACTTATTCAGGACTCCACCCAGACAGACATGTGTGTGTTTTCCCCTTAAATACAAAATGACATGAGGCCATTTTCAAAGGAATGAGAGGGAGAAAAGAGTTTACTCATCATTAGATGTATATAGTACTAACCAAAAGCAATAACCAAACCACGTGAGGAAATTGAATACAAACTCTGATGCTAAATGAGAGAGGAGCACCAATTATGTGCAACAGAGCTCTTATTATATGGCATTCTGATTACCTCAAATTATATTTTTTTAACAGACATCCATTTTTTATTTTTGCTTCTAAAACAGGTGAAGTTCTTTTCAAGTATTGACGTCAGCTAGCCTCATCAATTGTTCCTGTAATAGCTCAACTACCACTACAGCCTCAGACACTATGAAAGAGCTAAGTACTCCATGCACAAAGGGGATTCAGTTTGGTCATCACTACAGCGTGTATGCATAGCCTAGTCTTTTACAGTGTAGTAATTGGTATTGATTTTGTGTGGTACAGGTCCCTCCTCCGGGCACTGGTCTTTATTTAAAGAAAGCCCACAACACAACACCAACAAAACGACATCATGATCCAGCTTGAAAATAAATCTCTTTTTTTCCCTCTTTAGAAAATGCAGTAAATTCAGTACTCATCAGATGTGCTGGATGGAGCCCATGGCAGACCTCCAGCACAGTCCATAGGAGAGCACGTCTCCATGCACGCCTGCCTGTGATTTTGGAGCATCCTGCTGGACCAGCACAACATGGAGTTCTCTTTTATATTAAAGCCATCACCACTCAGAGGCCAGGTAATAAGAGTTGGACAACTTGGACTAGAGGCCACCAGCTCTTTCAGCCACCAGCTGGCAATATGACTGCCAATTTGAAGCCTCCAGGCATGGCCAACCCCTGCTGTGTCCCAGCCCACCCTCCCCCATTATTTCCTGTTTAGTCTTTCCTTTATGTTTTGACCCCTCTAATTATTACTAAGGCTGCATCCTTTTCTCTCACAGGAGTATTGGATTGCATGATTTATTTATTGTTGCTATTGTTTTGGTTTTTAAAAGACATCCACAACTTGAGGATGGGGGGGGGGGCGTTGGGAATGAATGTTACTGTGAATGCCTGGTGACAGTTCAGTGGAAAACCTCAAGCTGTGCCAGGCTAAACAAGGAAGGCCACAAGAGCTGCAGAGGCCATCTGAGTCCAAGAGAACACTTGAACTCCCTGGGGAAGGCAAGGGACATCTACTGAAAAACTAAAATGATGCTTTTCCTTCCTTCCTGTTTATCAGATGAACCCAACCAGGGTTTTACTTCCAGGTCTGAAGAAGGTTTCACACAGCATCACAGAGAAAGGGCTTAATGTTGTTGGTGAGCTGGCCATCCTTAAAGTCTCAAATGCCAGCAGTGTCAGGAGCTGAGGCCTCACAGCATTGCACAGCCCAGCAGCTTCCCAAGGCTGTGCTGAAACCTTTTGAATTCATTCACTCCTCCTCTATTCCTTGAGAAGGAGTTCAGGTTCTCTGAAACACCTTCACTGGCCACAGATTTCAAGTGCCATAACAGAACACAGCACCTAAACAAACTAAATCAAAGGCGAGTATCTTTCAAGAGCACGAGCATAGATGCTTTAACTAATGAATGGACAAACACAAGTGTCAGAGACTCAAATGGCAGCTAACTTCTACCCAAGACTTGTGAACAAGATTATGAACAAGTGTTTCTTAAGTTTCATGGAAGCACGTTCTCCCATATGATGTCCAGCACCTCTTAGTGCAGCCTGGGCTAAAAATACTACAAGTACAGTTCAGGCTCTTGTCATTCCTACTGCCCACAGGAGCAGGATGTGCAGAGGCAGAAGATCAGAGGATATAAAAAGGTCATTCAGTAGTCTGTCTTTTTTACATTCTTAAAGTGACTCCAAACAGTGTAAGTTTCCCATTCAGTTTCAACCAGAAAGTTTGCATTTTTCCTGACCCTCCTCAGCCTGATGGGAAGCAGGAGTCAGAGTCCAGACTGTCATTTTGAAGTTGCTTCCCTGTGACTCTCACAGCTGTCCCAGTTTCTGGGACAACTAATTGGCCATGCCTCCCCATTCCTGCCCAACAATCCTGCAGCATTTGTGTACCAAGCTCAGCAGCAGGGTCACTGCCAGCTGAGGCCCACGGAAGCCTTCACCAAACTCTTGCTGGTACCTTATCTTCAGCCAGAGTAAGATCGATGCAAAATGGACTCCCAGCTGCACCTGGTAGTACCAACATAAACTGTGTCCCACAGCATGAAGACTAGGGCAAACTGGACATATTGCATCCTCCCAGGATCTTTCAGATTTAGGTCAGGATATTAACTGAGCCTAGCTCCACTGAGAAGGCTCTAAAGCAACATTTTACATATCTTCTTTCTGCTCATTTTTCTCATTATAAGATTGAAAGTATTTCTTTCTGCAATCTTGCTGATAACCCTGAAGCCCTAATCCAAGTGGTGGTGTGATTTGGAATGAGGTGGTGACCATGTCTAAAAGATGAAGAAGATACAGAGATTTCATTTCCTACAAATTAATTCTCTACAAGCTGTGTAAACTTTCCTTAGTATAAACAATCTCTTTACAGACAAAGTAGTTAGGGTTTTTCCCCTTTCAATTATTTAGAGAAAAAATAGCAATGTGATTTTGCTGTCTAAGCACTCTAGCCAGCAGCAGCAGATCGAGAGCTCTCTTGCCGCCTTCCGCAGTGCACTTCCTCGTGCTTCTGACTATGAAACAAACGTAAATAAACTTGCAGAGAAACGAGATTGTGCAGTATCAAGTTTCCACACTAGATTGACACCAGTTTGTAGTCACTCCCAATTAAATGCCACACTCTCACTTACAAATGGCCAACACACTGTAAAACCAACAACTGCCTATGGCAATGCGGCAATGATGACACTGTCCCCATCATCTTCCCATGCCCTGACTTTGTGAAGGCTCAAAATTCAGCTCCAAAATTGCAAGCAGTAATTATGAAAACGAGGGATTTCCACATGATCAGTTTGGTGGACCAGCTCTGGTCTGGGAATTTGCT
This sequence comes from Semnornis frantzii, assembly GCA_013399775.1. Lineage (NCBI taxonomy): Eukaryota > Metazoa > Chordata > Aves > Piciformes > Ramphastidae > Semnornis > Semnornis frantzii. The sequence continues at coordinate 33,613 of VWYK01091026.1, read as the reverse complement.
CTCCACTGCCTGCATGTGTACAGTATGCCCTAGCCTGCTGCAGAGGTGGGGAGAGGAAATGCTGATTTGATTTATTTTTGCCATTCCCTGTCGGGTCTGACAAAGCCTCCAGGAGTGAGAGCAGAGTCATTCCTTCTTGAAGAGCTCAGGGCACCCTCAGTTTGGAGAGGGAGCAGAGATGACTACAATGCCCAGGGGGACTTGGCATGATTCCCAGGAGAAACGAGGAGCACCCTGAAGCCAGCTTTGGTGGCAAGAGAGAGATGGTGGCTTGCCTGGCCACATGGGGGAAGTGGGCTGGAGCCTGTTACACAGTACACTCAGTAAC
>VWYK01091026.1:3900-32982 GCA_013399775.1 Semnornis frantzii | reverse complement strand
AAAAAAGCCTTTTATTTCAACCTGAGATTTTTTCTGCTTCAGAAAGTTACCCTGTTGGAGTCTGCTTTTTGAGAAAATATGGTGCCAGGGAGTCCCTCGGAGTCTCCTCATGTGCTCACTTTGAGGAAGAACGTTTGGGGTCTACAAAAGAGCCTGGTTTACAGGTCCATTAGGCATGGTTTAGTCAAATAGACAAACAAGTCATTAGGGACAAAGTATCATCAGAAAGTATTAGCATTGTCCTTTAAATATATTCCAGAGCACTTAATTCCCACTCATATTGAACTGCACATAGGACCAATTTGAAATGTTATTTGCTGTTATTTGTTTTCCTTCATTGTATCATTTCACATCAGTACATTGTATATCATTTAAGAGAAAGAGTGTTTTTATACATCATGAAGATGTTTTTGCCTCATTAATGCCCTATGCCTAAAAATAAAAATCAGAAGACTTAAAATAATCATAGAATGGCTTAGGTTGGAAGGGACCTTAGAGATCATCTACTCCAATCCCCCACTGCCTGGGCAGAGATGCCTCTCAACTAGATTCAGCTTCTCAAGGCCTCATCCAACCTGGCCTTGAACACCCCCAGGGTGGAGGCATCCACAACCTCCCTGGGAAACCTATTCCAGAATCTCACCACTCTCATACTAAAGAGCTTCTTAAGATCCATTCTAACCCTACTCTCTCTCAATCTGAAACCATTCCCTCTTGTCCTATTGCTAGACACACGAAGAGTCCCTTTGAATCCTTCCCGTAGGGTCCCTTCAGGTACTGGAAGGCAGCTCTAAGGTCTTCCCAGAATCTTCTCTTCTCTAGGCTCAACAATCCCAGCTTCCTCAGCCTATCCTCATAGTAGAGGTCTTCCAGCCTTGGATTGTCTTTGTGGCCCTCCTCTGTACTTGCTGCAACAGCTCCGTGTCACTTCTATGATGGGGGCACCAGGAATAGATGCAGCATGTGAGGTGGGGGTCTCACGAGAGCAGAGTAAAAGGTGCAGAATCAACTCTCTTGCCCTGCTGGCTACACTCAATGCCATCCAGGACATGATTTGCCTTCTGGGCTGCATGAGCACACTGCTGGCTCATGATGAGCCAATCTCATCAATTAATACCCCCAAGTCCTTTACTTCAGAGCTGCTCTCAACCCACGCTGCACCCAGTCTGGATTTCTGCCTGGTCTGTGTCTGGCCTGACATAGATGGCAGGACTTTGCACTTTGACTTGTGGAACCTCATGCAGTTGGCACTGGCCCACTTCTCGAGGCTGTCAAGATCCTTCTGTATAGATCCCTTCAAGTGAGTTCACCACACTACACGGATTGGTGTCAGCCACCAACTTGCTGATAGTGCACTTGATGCCACTGTCCATGTTGCTGACAAAGATGTTAAACAGCACTGGACCCAGTACAGATCCCCGCTTGTGATATTTGCCTACCCTGCAGAAAACAAAATCTCCATGCCTAAAGACACAGTTGCCTGGATGCCTCCTCAGAATGCCATTTAGAGCGAACAAAGCAGAAGTTGCTAGTGCTCGTGGCTCCCTACATTGGTCTAACCTCTATATTCAAATGTTTTTGCACAACCCTGGAGGGAGCATTTGTGCTGTGATGCCCAGGGCTGAGCACTTGGGGTCAGGCGCTGGGAGCAGCAATGCTGATCTACTGCCAAAAGCCCCTGCTTCTGCCTGCAGCACCAGCAAGCAAAGTTTACCAAGAGGAAGTATAATGTCTTTTTTTCTGAAGTACTTGAGGATTGATTCAGGAGGGCAAAATTTCAGAGTAACAACTTCTAGAGAATGTAGTTTGCATTGGTAATAAAATAAGTAGAAAATACTCTATTAGTACGGCTATCTGTACCTACCCAGAATAACCTCACTGGAAAATACTGCTGTTACCCAATTCTCCCTCTGTTGATGGTATTTGTCACTCTTGGCAGTCTCAGGTGAGGGCAGGGCTAGCTCTTGTGTCACTGCTCTCTGCCGCCATTGCTTCTCAGAACAGGTTAAAAAAAAAAAAAAAAGACAGCTAAAATAACAGTCCACAACTTATCAGGAGAGGAAAAAAAAACCCAACAGCTCTCTCCCCAGTGACTGCAATACCTTTTTCTGACAGTACCAATGATCTGACTTTCCAGCTTTCACTGGAAAAAATAGCAGCAGTGAGAATTGATGCCTTCATACCACTGCTCCTTAAGTTAATAAAACCAAGTATGTACTGGAACCTGATTTCTCATTTTTTATTATTTGGTACTTTATCATTTGGATCCCATTTTCCAACCTGATTTGTTACTACAAGATAAAGCAATTATGTGCTCAAACATGACCACACTGTAAAATTCCAGCCAGTGAAACCACAAACAGACAGGGCTCTGCTGCTGACAGTGGCTAAAAAACAGATCTATTGTGTGATGCTTGATGAGAGAAGTGATCTCTGTTCTGCTGCTCCCAAAAGTCTCTGAGTGGCACAGCACCCAAACCAGGGAGAGACCACTACCAGGTCTGCTGCAGAGGGCAGGGAGCCAGCCAGCATCATGGGGCTAAATGCAATCCAGATCAAAGGGGAGTCACAGGCAAGAAAAGGAATGTGATGTTAACCTATGAGGAAAACAGATGAAAAAAAGGACAGCAAAGCTTTCTCTCAGGAGCTGCAGAGAGTTTTTGCTTGAGAAGTGGAGAAGCAAAATCACTACTCAGGCCACACAGTCCCAACTTGCAGCTGACCTGGTGCTGGGGTGCAGTACTTGGGACCCCATCATCCTACAGGCTGCCTACCTGGCAGCCCTGCCTGCAGTAGGTTACAAGGGAGTCATCACCCTGGTAGCCACCAGCTCCTTACCCCGAGCACTGGGGCCAGAGAGTGGCCGCTCACAAGCACATCTTGAATTGCCTTAAATATTGTGTTCTGACACAATGTTTGCTCAGTATGAAACAAACCTACTGGAGGAAATTAACAGAATTTTGTTTTTTAAAAGTATTGTGTCATGCACGTCAAAAGTTCTACTGTGCACGTTCCTCAGCTCTTCAGAGAGTGCTTGGATTTCATTTCTGCTATAATTGTATCAGCATCTTACTCCAAACCTCTTCTTGGCTCTCCTGCTACTTATTTTCCTTTGCAGTCATATATCAAACCATCTACAGTGCTCTGCTGGCTGCTGAAGCTCAGGAAACACATCACAAAGTGTGAGAGTGAGTCACCTATGGTTCTTGTTTGCAGTTCTTACTTGCTTAGCAAATACCAACTGTGTGTTTAGGACCCATTACTTCAACAATTGCTCTTTTTTAGCTTAGTTGCTGGGCCCAGATAGTAGAAATGAAGACTTGTCTGGTGGAAAAGCAGTCATTTGTCAGGTTTTAACAAAAACTGACACACAGCTGGCTTGCAGAAAGTAAGGAACTATTGTCTAGTTATTAATACAATAAAGGCAAGTATAAACCTGGGTGACATTCAGGAAGCAGCAAGTCATTAGCTGCTGCAGCAGCCCAGTGAGTGATATCAGGTAGGCTTCCTTGGCACTGGTGCTGGGCTGAAAGTTGTTCAGCCTGTTTATCAGTGACATTCTTTATTCTGTGTCGTTTATTGGTGGAATGTGTGAATTTGACAGCAATATGTGAGTGACAAGAAACTAAGATACAGCAAATGCAGCAGCCATGCATCATAAATGTAGATGACTTAACCCAGATTTGTTACACCAAAAAGAGGCAAGCTTTCATGGTGGGAGGGAGCACCTGGGGCAGACATTTGCAGAGGGCAAGTAAGCCAGGCTCACTTCTACAAAGCAGGAGTAGAAGGAAGAGGTTGGTGGCCTGTGAGTGCTGTCACAGCCATCACACTCTTACAGATACACTAACTTCAAGAAGATGATCCTTGATTGGAGCGTTATGCAAAGTCAAAACTGAATTTGGCAGCTTCAGGGAAAAGTTTGCATTGCTCAGAGCCACATAGCCTGGCTGGTGCTGTTTCTATCCCCAGGGAGGAAAGAGATTGTTTTGGAAGGGTCAGTATCTTTCCTTACTCATAACCACTGCCGCGTGTGCCCTGACTCCATCTCACACAGCAGCTGATACTCTGGCTCTCTACGGTGCAAGCGCTGCCTAAGCGGGCAGCCAAGCTACAGCTTTTTGACTTGGGCATTTCTCTGTATTCACTGGTGTTTAAAACCATGCAGAAACACTCTTAAGAGTAATTATTGATCCCACAGTCTCATTACAGCTGCCTTTACTCCCCTGCAGTGATTATGAACAGATAGAGTGTTTTAAACAGCAGGGTTGTGTCTACATGTCTGCTAAGTGACATTTAAATGAGTTAACTAGTACCTGAAAGGAGATGCATTTTTCAGCAGTGGCTTCCCCCCTTCCAGCCCTGCTTTGGCACAGAGAAAGAAGGCAGGCAGAGCAGAGCTCCTCCACCACAGGCAGGCTAGGGAAAATCCTGCATCACCTCTAGTGGAGCCCCCTGCACCTCACTCTTCTCCATACCTCCTCCTGCCCCCCTTTAACCGTGGCATGCTTCATCTGTGGAAGCCCCTATGCAGTGGGAAGGGCTGCAGCAGTAAGGAAAAATATTTTGTTTTCCTCAAGCCTTGAGACAGTTTTCTCTGGCCTGGAATAATGATGGGGTCTCTGGAAGATGAACTCTTGCCACTGAACTACAGAATTTGGAACAACTTTAAGATAGCTCACATTTGGAGTCAAAACTGGCTATGAAAAAAAAAAAAAATCAGTCACCATCCTTTAAAATAAACAACTGAAAAGATCTTGGCTGAAGCTGGGGGAAGCTGTCAAAAGCAGATCACAAGCACCGTCCACTTAAATGCTTTGAGAGACCTAGGTGTCACAATTGAAAGAAAAAAGGCTCCCAAGAGCCAGAGTTGTGCCACAAAACCAGCCATCTTACAGAATGCACAGGGAGGTATTAAAAGTTAACTGTTCCAAGGAGCCAGCAGATGGTAAAGACAGCAATTAATTCAGTCTGAAATGGGAGAGCCCTGTCAACAGAGAACTCCTGTCCTATAAGCAGAGGACAGACACTGGCCTGAAGTGTCCAAGAAAACACTCTTCATCAGGAGAGGGTGCACAAGAATTAAAGAGTAGGTGAGAATATCATTCAGGAAAGATCATCTCTGACTTGCAACCACTTATATGTGAAAAATCACTACTGGAAAGAGATAAACACAGTCTCAGGTCAAACAACTGCAAAGGACCCAGTACTGAGGTTTTACAAAGGATATGAACCCAAATAACAAGGATAGGGGGGCAACGTCTCCAGCAATCATCCTTAGGGCCTGCGGAAGGAAGATAAAGGGCCCTGGTAGGCTGCCCACAGCACAGACAGGCACTGCCCACAGCTGCCCAATATCTGGTGCCAAAATGGCTATTGCTCCAACTCAGTCCTGTCCTTGTGGTGAGGGTCACGCCCTGAACTAACCTGTGCCAATGGCAGGGACCATGGGGAAGGAAGACAGATAGGAAAATTCCCAGAGGCCTGTGCTGAAAGGCAAGTGGAAAAACTGGGAAGAGACCCTCTGTGAGTTCCTGAGGGCAAGATCACAATAATAAAATCTCAAGAGGATCTTGTAGAAAAAATAAGGAGCCTTTCCAGGAGCCCTTCCCCCCGTCAATTCTGGCAGTTTCCAGATGGGAAACTGAAATGAAAACTTTTTCTGAAATGTTCAGAAAACTTTTGAACCTCATTAGTTTTCATTTCATATGGCTCTGCACAGAAAAAGTATATAAACCTTCAGCCCCTTTAGATGAAATGATGTAACATCCAGATTTTATCCATCTGAGCAGGGAGGGGAACATTCATCTCAGTAATATTTTAACAAAAGAAGTCATTTTATGCAGCCTTTACAATGCTTTCTTATTTCAGGGGTCATGGGAGCTGCATAACACCAGGTCTTCACAGCCTCAGAAACCGAATTGCTTAATTTTGAGGAAACAATACCTGCATGCAATTAAGGTCTTAACTTTACTCATGCGAGTAGTTTGAATTAGTGCATGGAGAATACTTACAGGCTTTCAGACGCACATGTGTAAGTTTTGGCAGGACTTGGTTCTTAACCATGTTAATCACAAAGCCTTGCTTGCTTTGTTTTCAGCAGCAAACCTAGCAAAACTATAAATACACTACCCACTTTGAAAATCCTGTAAAATCAATTTTGGAGACTTCAAGGAAATCAAAGGAAATGTGGCAAAATTAAAATGCTCCCACTTAAATAACATTTTATTTCCCTACCAGTAACATACAATATTTAACTAAGAGTTTTAATACATTCAGTAAAATATGAGCATATTATTAACCTCTTCGAAATGACACAATTTACTGTAAAGTCATTACTATTCTGTTCGCTCATGTCTGGCCTCTTTGTTTTAAGTCTGTTTTCCCAGCTTACAGTATCAGGTCAACAGACTCTAACATAAGTGAGTAATATGTCTGGAATTTTTCCTTGCAACACCAAACCTCAAACCAAACGCAAGCAGAAGGGCCATGCTGTGAATAGTATGGGAAGCAGCTTCAGTTGTACCTCCTCTCTCCATTCTCTGTCCTGTCCCGTTTTTCTTTGTAAGAGACTCCTACAGGGGCTGCTGTCTCTGACTTCATTTCCTCCTCTCCCAGATCTCATTCTGAGATCCAGCATCTGGACTTTTGGAAGTTCATCCTTTCTCAGGGTCTAGTAGACAAAAACATTGCCATGCTTCCCATGTCCTCTTTCAAAATCTGAAAGAGTGACCTTGGAAGTCCTAAGGCAAACATGTTTCTGCAAGTTGGGATAGTCAAAGTAGATCTATAGAGATAAAAGTAGTCATGGTCATTTCTGAGGTGCTGCCCGAGGTTAACTCAGTGAGGTAATGGTGTGTCCTGCTTCTTGCTAATTGCCCAAGCTGGAAGTGAGAACTCTGCAATCAGGAGAGCTTTATTGACAGTGCTGAAGGTGTCAAGGTGCACAGGAGGAATGCTAGTCTCTTTCATCAGCGCTTCAAATTTCTATAGCCCTCAGATTTGAGGGGAAATTCTGAAACTTGTCAGTAAACATAGAGTTTTTTACATGGATATTAGCAAATAAAACCCAAGTTGTGTGAAAAATGTCAGTTCTATTTTTGCCAACTAAAATATTAACAGGAAATTGTATGCTCAACATGTGGCACACTGCAAAACTGAATCACAGATATTTAACCATTGTTATTAAGAATGGTAAATAAGGCTGTGGAGGGCAAAAGGATTATGCTGCTGGATATTTCTTTTTATGTGAATTCCAGTGATGGCATTGCTTTGCATATGAAGGGGAACAGAAGATCCTTATGAAAATTTCAAGGAACAGAATTGCATTCTTACAAATCAGTCGCGTATCTATCTAGTCCCTTAATATGCTAATGGGAAAACAAATGTATTATGGTATTCAAACTAAACAATTAGTCTCTGAATACTTTAATTTCAGAAATGCACAAGTAGCTCTGATAGAAAGGGCCGGAACGTGTCTCAGAAACCATAAAAAAATAAAACAAAACCCAACAACACATCACACCCTTGAGAGAGAGCCAAGACACTTGACCCTTCCACTGTCCTTCACAAATGGACAAATAGAACAAATTAAGAACATACACTATTTGTACCTAACAGTTCGATCAACCCAGTGTCCCAAATGAAGGGAGTCCCACACTTAGATCCTCTGCCAAAAAATCATGGTGTGATGTACAGCAACAAAGGCAAATTACTTCAATTGCTTCAATTTTCTAAGAAAAGAAACACTTCAACTCTCAGCAAAAACAGGGTTTCAGGCAGCATCCTTAAGAGAAGTGAGAAAGTACATACCTATAGTCACATATAAAGATTTTCCCTCAAAACCCCTATTACCACATCCATTGCAGAGGCATGGAGTGCTGCTGTGTGCCAATGGTACCCGGGTGGTAACCACGAGGCAGAACTGGCTGCTTTTCACAGCCAGCCTCCAGTCTTTGCTGGAGCTCACTCTCAAAGCAACAATCACACAAAAGAACTTACCAGCGAGAAGAAGAGCGTAGAAACCTGTCAGCCACCACTGATGCCAGCACTCCCATCAGCCCCCAGGCCCCGGTATTGCCAAGCCCGCAGATACTCATGCTCGGCTAGGGCAGGGGCCCTCTTCCCAAAACACATCTGGGGGAAGGCTCCCAACATACTTAGGATCGAAGGTTACTAATCTAATTTCTTTTCAGACTTGTAATTTGTGACTCATAGGCAGGCATCTATTTTTAGGGATGGTTTTAGCCAACTCCAGCACAACAGACTGTGGCCTCCTGAAATCACAGACACTTTTACAGACCAGCCCCTGACATGAGTCCCCTCAAAGCTTTGACTGATGCAGGTCAGATTCAGGCTATTACCGCACAGTATTGTCATTATGTATTTCAACCTGCATGTCCCCTGTCACATTGGTTATTTGGAACTATGACAAAATTGTGCCCTGGCTTTGCACTCTTCTTCCTCTCTCTGCCCCCTCAAAAACAAGCTGGGAATCTTTTCCAAACCACCCTGTCACCATGCACAGTGTCTTCCAGCACGGACTGTCTGATATCCTCTGAGTCAGCTACATTAGATGAGCCACACAGCTGGCCTGGAACTGAGCCAAAATTTTTCCCTTCAGTTTTGTTGCACAATGTGATCTAAATAACTGGTCCCATCTAATTTGTTTCCTTCATGGGTCTAAGGAAACTATTTCACTTCATGAGGTCTCAAGTTAGGAAAACACGGTAAGGTCAGCATCCAAAACCAATTCAGACAGCAATACAAATAAACATTGATTGGAAAAAAAGGACACATTCAAAGAAAAACAAAACACAAACACACACCACCACTACACCCCCCAACACCAAAAAAATCCAACCCTAAACTTCTGTGACTAGACTACTTATCACTTTCATTAGCATCATGATCTGGAATTTAAGTTTCAGCCATTTCTATGAAAAATATGAACAGATCAATGTATAACCAAGGAATGAATTCTTACATGACTCTGTAACCTTCTTCTTGCAAATTTGTCAAGATAGTCTTTTACTGAACCACTAAGCCATTAAACCCCTTTAAAGTGAACACAGCTAAAATATTTGGAAGTCAGTCATGGCAGAGGTCGCATTAAGAAGTGTATTTCAATAATTTCTGGTTTACAACTTAAAAAAGTGAGCGTTGTCTAAATGAAATTTGATTAAATCAAAAGCTCGAGTCATTGGATAAAAAAAAAGAGAAATCACTCTAGAGATAATAAAACTATCTTTTTGGCTCAATGCCAAGGCAAAAAGGTTTTTTAATGCATGTATTTATGCATACATGTGTATGTTTATTTTCAATAAGTCTGTTCATATTCTAGCAATGTTTTGCATTTGAGGGGACAACAAACAATTTTTTGTTGTGTATTTTATTAGAAAGGGTGATCTATGGGGCAGATTTGGTAATGGGATGAGCAACTCACATCTTTTTTAACTGCTTATGTGTTTGCAAACATCCCTGAAATCACACCTAAACACAGGGTAGAAAACACAGAAGGTCTCAGCTGTGCCATGCACCTCTGCTATGGGATAAGTCCACCTGTCTCCAGTGGCAAAAACTGGTGTCCATCTAACAAAAAGGCAGAGAAACACCAGCTGGCTGCCATCACACCTGGTATCAGCATCTTAAAACTCTCTGGAATGTTTTCCTCTGATTTTTGGTTCAGTCCATGTCTGCTCCATGATGTGTTGGGAGAAGCACATTACGGACCCACACATGGGGACACAGATCTGCTGCCCAATGGAGGTACCTTGCACTGTCCCCATTCAACATTCCAGGCCACAGGGCAGATCGGTTCTGCTGTTGAGGACCTGACAACAGCCTCCTAAATTGCCTTTTAATATTTTATGCTCCTTTTCAGGACACCCTTTGGAAATTGCTTATCAGAGGACAGATTTTGGCCCTAAACTGGTGTCGCTGGTGTGAGGAAGATAGCACTGCCAAGGAGAAATGCTCCATTGGTTCAGAGCTGGATTAGCACCCTCTGTGAAACCGTTCTGATGCACAAGGACGTGGACAGGTGGAGCACACCTTCATCATCTAGAACAACCCTGTGATGACTCACATGGAGTCAGTGAGAGCCATTATTACTTTATGAATAGACTTCAGACCACCTTATGTTATAAGCCAGGCAACGGTTCAGGCTAACGCAACACAGAGGCTTCCTGCTTGTCCCTCTCTTTCTGTGCTATCTGATTTGGAAGCTCTCATGTTGGCTGCCCTAGGAGGAGTAGGTATGATTCTCATTCTCCAGGATTACAGCTGCATCCCAAGCACTAGGGTAAGGGGTTTCCATCCAACACATATCTTCCACTGGCGACCAGAAAGAGAAGAAAGTCAAACAGCAGGTCATACTACCAGGAGTTTCTAAAACCAGCAGATTCCACACTAGGGTGGAGAGCTAGTTTTCAGTCTGACTAGTCCTTTTATTTATTTGTTTAAGGGCTACCTCAGCAGCAAGAGGGGAAGAATTCCTTCCCCATGCAGAAGTGTGCTGCCAAGTTCCTCTGACTTGCAACAAGACTCAGAAACATTTCCTGGTTCTCTCCATCCTCAAATACTAGCAAGAGGGCTATTTAATACCTCACAGGAAACAGTAAGATCTTTCATACTTCGAAGGCAATACAGGAAATAAATTTACCTCTTCATTGAAAACCCTGCTTTTAATATAGCCAATGGAACATATTTCCACATAAACTGGTGATAAATGGAGAGGAGGAACTCACAAAGAAAGAGAAGTGCTAATTTGCCTGTGCCCAAATCAAAGCAGTTGCCAGCTGCAAGCACTGGGGCAGCAGCACACGCAGAAGCACATTGTTCAGATGGAGTTCCTATCGCACAAATAAAAGCTTGCACATGGCGAAAATTAGGTACGAAGTCTTACCTTCTCTTCCTCATTAGCACAGTGGGACAATAATATCAGAGGTGTTAACTGGCAGGTGTGTTTGTAGATAATCACTCTAGACTGTTACACATTGCAGCAGAGCGAACAAAAATCAGGTTTAAAAGCTATCATGCACCAGGTTGCCTTTCACTGAGGTTGGGACCTATGGCCATAATGTATTAATGTGGATAATATGCATTGTTCAGTAGTTCTGTAAAGCCTTTTCTCTTGCAGAGGCACTATATGATTTCCAGAGGTCAGGTTCAGCCCTTAGAATAAAGGCAAGGGCTAGTAAAAAGTCACTACAACTTGAATTATCAGGTTCAGCGTACACAGCAGTAGTCAGTACTAGTGGGCAGCAGGTCTGGCTCGCACCCTCAGGGATTTGTAACATCCCCAGCTGCACTGAAAGCACATATATACGCTGCCAGGGCAAGGACTTTGTGTCCCAACAACAGAAATGAGGCAAGAAACAGTTCCAAAGAGATTCCTGGAGATCTTCCCAGGATTGCAGTCTTTCAAAACCTTAGCATCAAACAGATCTATAAGGATCCACTGCAATCAAGGGAGGTGACCACTGATCTCACTGCTCTTGGTAATCTGTCTCAAGAGCTGACCCATTTGTTTTTCCTCTGGATGAATCACTTTTCAGACAGCTCTTGAAACACAAATCTGTGTTTAGCCCTAGAAATAATCAGTTTTTCCTCTGCCATCCATTTGTGGCTAAAATGCAACTATTCCAAGTAGTAAATACCAATCTGGTAGATGTTGCCATGATCAGGCTTATTTCAAACTATTTTCTTTACAAGAAATCTCTTTTTGTTCTTCCTTTCTTAAAATGTTGGGTTTTGGTGTTGGTGGTTTTTTTTTTTTTTCCTTCAAACACAAAGTAATCCACAATATTCTTTGAATGAATCAAAGGCTAATGCTCCTATAACCTACGCGCTCACCACAGAGGGTATTGAGAGCTTCACCTAAGAGACTTCTTGCTGGTTGTGCTTTTTGTTGAAGATCTGCATAACAAACCAGATCGTTAAATGGTGTAAAGGAAATTATTGCCAAATTGGCAGGCCCCTACACTAGCACCAGAAGAGAATCTGACTCCGGAGCTTTAAAGAAAATTGGGGGAGGCAGAGGACACTACCCTGCATTTCTAAAAGGTAGAATCTGATCAATTTGACACAGCAAGCTGCTGCCCTGGCTGAGATGGGTCACTGCTCTCAATGGGAGCTGAACTGGAGCCTTTACTCTCTTTTTCACATTTTGACTGAATGAGGAATGTTTTCAATCAGAGTGGGATGGGAAAATTGAGCCTTTTAGGAATGACATATCCTGAGTTTCCAGAAGCCGTCTAGGTCAGCCCAGAGTCTAGCCAGCCGGTGCACACAGCCGCAGTATTTACATTGACAGTGGATCCAAGGCTGAAACAGCTGCAAGCCATTAGGACTCTGACCCTCTCACGGCCAAGCCCTGTAGTGCAGGATGCTCCCATTCACGCTGCACATTGTGGCAGCAAACGCTCACTTCCGTATGAAAACGGACAGGCTGAGCTATTTCATTATGGGTCATTAGTATCCTACTGAATTCTTTTTAAAGGCGTGCTTTGCAATATCTGTCACCTGAAACAGGAGGAAACATCTGTCTTCTCTGCAGCGTGTTGAATGTAAACGCTGTTGCCACACTACATGCGTATATATGTATTCTAGAGACTGTTAGAACGAAGTAAACCAAACCTTCAAAACCATACTGTGCTCTGCTACTGCCCACAACTATGACTGCCATCATAGCAAGGAATCCCATTCATCTTCATGCTCTATTCCCTGCACTTTTACTCTCCCAAAAGAAGTGGCCCCTAAGCCAGTGTCCACTCTCATTAGTGTCTGCCCAACCAAAATTCCATCCTCAACTCATAACCACACACTGGGACCTCTGCCTCATCCTCACGTTGGCTCTCCTCCCACAAAGCCTACTCCTGTGTTACCAAACCAGGACACAGCACAGCCTGGCCAGTCAAAGCCCAGACTTGCTCCTGCCTCAGGACCAAGAAACTCATTCCTCGCCACTGTCCACAACCCAAGCTGTGGCCAGCAGCAAGAGCTCCTCACGACCACACTGCTGCAAAGAAGCCTATATGCTGCTACACACTACATGATTTAGGCACCTCTGGAGTAAAACCTACTATGAAGCAGACCTGGCGTTCACCCATGATCTTTCTCCCTCCTCTAGCTTTGCAAAGCAAGGGAAGTATTACCATGAATTCCCTCAGCATGAGTGGATTCTGGGCTGACACAGAAAGGACTTGAGGCTATTGCCTTGAAATAATCCTGGCATAGGGGGTGTATAGCAAAGTGTTTTAGGAGCAGAAACATTAGGAGGAAAATAGAAACCAGCAACCCCGCTAGCATCAAATGCCACATTTTTTTCATATTTACAGACTCCTGAAGTTTATGGGCTTAACCAAATACTTCGATGGGAGAAAGAGAATAAATAGCAAAGTCATTAATTTATAATATTTCAGACTAATGGAAAGAATGATTGGACCATAATAGTGAAATCATGCTTTAGTCTCCTTGGCCTCATTTTAAGATTTTATCTCCCACTTCCCCTCACTAATACACTTTAAAAGCAACATTTAGATCTAAACTCTCTCATACAGAAAAAGTCTGAAACACAAGCTGATAAAAACACACCAAGTTGAATAGTACAACAGCCCCGGACTTCAGCTGAGCCAACAATCAGGCAGTCTACAATTTGCTGTGTTCCTTGATGGGCTGAGAATAGACACTCATACAGGTGTTATTCTTTGCCCTTCTTGATGCAGACTTAAATAATGAAAATGGAAACAGCACATAAAGCAACTCTGGCTATTCTGATGACTGAATTGAAAAGTTTTCCTCCAAGGGATTTGATAATTGAGAAAGCAGATTAGGAAAAAAAGTGGCATAAAATATTACTGTAATCTCTCTGAGACTAGAAAATGTATTCCATTGACTAATAAGCAACAGGAAGAGACTTTACATTTCCCTTTACACTTACATTTCCAGTTACATAGTTACAGACAAAATTATTAGGAGGTTATTTTCTTTCTGGACTCCAAATTGAGAAGACAGGAAACAAAAGAATGTAGAGAGTTTGAACAGGAGGCTAAAATGCAGGCACTGCTTAGGAAAAGATGCCAGCTTGCAAATGGGAGGAAAGGCCAAGATCATCATCTGATAGAAGCTGTTGCAGAGGCGCTCAGAAAAACAGACAGCAACAGCCACCTGAAAATGTGGGTTTACTGTAATTGCTTTGCATTGCTTTCAACACAATTAGAGGTTCAGATGTCAGTTGAGAGTATACTGCTACACAACCAGTCAAGATATTTAGAGAGATGAACCATAATTGTACTCACATAGAAAACGAAAATCTTCCACTTGCAGGGGGGCGGGGTGGGGTGTGAAGGCTCCTTAGATGACATCCCACTCTAAGGGGAGAGAATCCAACTGCCAGCCCACTCACTACATGAAGATCAACTCCAAATGTCTCCATAGGAAGACTCCATTTATACCCTGAGTGGAGGGTGCACTGTGCTCAGTTTCTAATTATTTGGAGGGCTGAGTCCTCTCTAAACAACCCAAAAGCAGTGTGGGAGTTTCTGGGCTCTGCCTTGACAATTAATGCCTGTGAGCTGTCAAGCTGATCTTTATCAGCTTCTAGCAAGCCTCAGCCCTGTGTCAGGTGTTTGTGTTTGTCAGGGTGGTTGTACCTGCTGCTAAAGCTCCTTGTCAATTGTTACTGCCCCTGAAGGACACGATTTGTGAGGTTACCAGCACAGAGGCACAATTGGTGTAACAATGAGCAAGAGAGCTATGTAACACAGAGGTCACACCTGCTGGAGTTACCCTTTGACCTGAGATTTTTTGAACTTCCCCTGAACTTTTGAAAAGACCTGGACCCCTGCTCAATTTTATCCAAAATTATAAATCTCCTCTTAAAACAACATGCACCTCATGCAAATGTCACCGGAACAACAAGTAGTAAGTGCCCCAGCTAGGCAGTTCATTCTGGTACTGAAATAGCAAAATGCAAAACCACAAAAGCCAACAAAAGCTGGGGAAAAATACTATCATGAGCACTTGGGAGTCTGAGTTGCCTTCAGTGCTGATTGAAGCTACAGCTGCTGCCAGTGAATTACTCATCAGTGGAAATGGTGTGAGGCCCACAGTAGTGGGTAAGCAGCATACGGTGTGTTGCATAGGAGTGCTGGACTGGATCCCTCCAGCCCAGTTTGTGTGTTCAGTGTGAATTCCTTGCGCATTACATGGCAGGCTTTCCCTGAGCCCAGCAGAAGCTGAGGAAAGAAGAAAATGCTGTAATTAATTTTTTTAAGAAATTGTATGAATTTCATGCAATAGGTCGAAAAGAATAAATGTCAGTGTGTCACATGTCTGCGAAGTGAAAGCTGTTTTCAGATTCAAACTAGACTGCCTGTCTGAATCAAAACCCATCTCTGGTTTCAGTATTAGTGAAAAGGACAACTGATTTGTCACTCGGTAGATTATACTTGTGTTTTACTATTGATATGGGGATTTTACATGCCAGTGACGGACTATTCAGGTTTGAGCTTTTGGATGCATTAAGCAGGAAACTGCCGAGTCCTGATCATGTCCAGCCATTATTCACCAAAGCCAAAGACAACCAGAACAAGAGGTCCCTTCCAACTCCTGTAATTCTATGATTCTGTGATAGTGCTTGGTTTGACATCGCCATAAGCAAACTACATTTTGGGATGCAGTTTGTCTCTTTGGGCTTTGCATTAAGGAGAGAAAAATACAAACAGGTAGAAACAAAGGGACTGTACCACAAGCCGGGAGGCAAGACAGGTGGGGATGACAGTATCTTGGAGGATAGGCCTTGAAATATCAAGCCACCCTTTCATTTTTGATAGAATAAATATACCAGGAGCAGAACACAGCTAAGACTCAACACCAGCACTAACCATAGATGCCATTTGGCTCTCCGAACTGCCTTTTCTCTGCATACCTGCGCAGCACACACAAGAATCATAGAATCATAGAATAGTTTGGGTTGGAGGAGACCTCCAAAGGTCATCTAGTTCAACCTCTCCCTGCAATCAGCAGGGACATCCTTCATTAGATTAGGTTGCCCACAGAAATGTCAAGCCTGATCTTGAGTATCTCCAAGGATGGGGTTCGAACTACTTCCCTGGGCAACCTGTTCCAGTGTTTCACCACCCTCATGGTAAAGAACTTCCTCCTCAAGTCCAATCTAAATCTACTCTTCTCTAATTTGAAACCATTGCTCCTCATCCTATGCCTACAGACCTTTGTAAACAGTCATTTTGACCCTTCTTGTAGGTCTCTATCAGGTACTGGAAGGCTGCTATTAGGTCTCTTTGGAGTCTTCTCCAGGCTGAACAACCCCAGCTCACTCAGCCTGTCCTCATAGCAGTTCCAGCCCCCTGATCATTTTCATGGCCCTCCTCTGGACATACTTCATCAGGTCCATGTCTGTCTTCTGCTGAGGGCACCAGAGCTGGACACAGTACTCCAGGTGAGGTCTTACCAGAGCAGAGGAAGGTGGCAGAATCACCTCTCTCTCAGGCATTCCCACCATGGACCTCTGCATCAGTGCAAGGTTACTGGTTAGCTTTTGATCCAAAGATGTTTCCATTTTCCCAGACACTTCACTTTGATGTCTTTTAAATAAACCCTGAGCTTCTACTTGACAAAAGAATAAATACAGCCTCTTCTTTCACATTTTACTTGTGAAGCATTTAGTTCAGATCCCTTTGCAAAATGACTTAGCAAGAGGTAAATGTAAGTAATAAGAAAAACACTGAACATGTTAAAAGTGCATATTGCTGTCTTGCACAGAGCCATTTCCCTTAGGAAAAATCAGTGTTATGTTGAAAGAAAGATGAATCGCAGTCACTTACAGTGTTATCTTCCACACACACACATCACTTATGTCCCCTTATGTTCCTGCAGTGTGATCTCAGAGAAAGGCAGAAATGGTTGGATGATTATTCTGCTTCTGACTGGGCTAACAGTGAGTGACACTGGTGATTGATGACAGTCTGCACATCTGGATCCACTGCTGTGGATCAGATTTAGTGAAGACCTCAACCTGTGTTAAACCAATGCCTCTCTTCATATTGGCAATCTGTTGTATATCCTACAAACTAGAGGATTCAATATGTATGAAAAAATTACTTAGTGCCACAAGACAGAGCTACCCAAGGCATTTTGGCCCACTTTGTGTCACTAAACTCATTCAGATTTTTTTTTTTTAAGAAAAAGAAATAAAACAAAAACAATAATCTCAAGTGTTTCATCAACACAACAATACATAGCCATGAGAAATGGGCAGGCCTGCTCCACTGGCTTTCTTAACTCAATTTTGCCATTTAGAAATGGTTCTATCTACAATACGCATAGCCTCAGCTTTAAGCCTTTTTTTTTTTTCTCAAAGCACAAGTACCTTGTGTTTGAAAAATGAAAAATAAGTAACATAACAAAGCTGTGTTAATATTAGAAGGAGCTGTGCATCAGCGGTTCATACTGAATGGATAGCAGCATTATGTTCATTGGTGCTAGGATACCATGGTGATGGGCCCTGAAGAATTACCAAAAATAGATTAAATGCATGTGGCAAGTGATAATAAGCACAAAATGTTTTCCATACAGTAAGAATGCTGGAGGAAAGCAGAATAACACATTCTATAAATCAGCTCAACAGATCAACAACTTCCAGGCAGAATACTCAGGCATCTGAATGCATTGTCAGAGCTGAACTCCTAAGCCCAAAATTGCCAAGAAACCAAATTTGGCAATAGTGTCTGCACCTAAAGAAAGTTATACCAAGGAGACTGGCACAGGATCTGCTGTTGCTAGCAAAAAAAATGTATTAAAGGAGCTGAGAGGTTCAGATTTAAAGTAAGAGACATTAATCACTGGGTAACACCTACCACAGTAACTGTGTCTTTCCAAGCTGCTGGAGTCTCATCCCTTTTTGTATTGAGTCAAAATATTAAAAATGTCATTCTCTGAAGCTGTGCTGAGCCAGGCTGCTTGTTCACTGCTGAACAAAACAAATCACTCGAAAGAGTCTCACTGAAGCTGCCCACTGATTCAGCAGGGTGCTTGTACATGGAATTGGAGACATGTGCAAGCACGAGCAGCTCTCGTGCACAAATGACAGGCAGTGGCGCACCTCACTTTCTCATTAGCAGCCTCTGTGCTGTCTTACCACAAAGCACATGACATCAAAAGGCCATGACACATCTGAAATGGCACCACTACTTGCTCACAACTGTCAGCAGCACTTTGCCCAAACCATAACTTATGGAGAAACATGCACAGCAAAACCATTTTTTCATGAAAACAACAGCTACCACGTTGAAAATTCATTAACTGGGATGATGTACCACTACCAAGGTGACTCGCTGCATATAGACATGCATATAAATATTTCCTTTGTTGCTTCAGATGTTAAACTAACATCAACCTGAAGTGACGAGAGTTTCTGAAGCAAAGTTTCTTATGCTTCACAGCTCGCAAGTGCTCCCACTGAAGGGTGGGTCACCAGAAACAGGTACCAGAAAGCCACCTGGAAAGGATATGGATATCCCATCACACAGCAACACACCAGAGGCATTCAGAGGAAAGCAGGAGGAGCTGCCTGACAAACACTGGAAGAAAAGATGCCAAGTGTGGCTGTTTGAGAAGAACACATGCCAGATTTCCATGGCTTTGGAATGCTAGTGTTACTGGAATCAATACAAAACACTCAGTGCCACCCAGCCAGAGTAGCATTTCTGAGGCAAACGGCAGCAGAGTCCTCCTGAGGTTGGTAGAATTTTTTTAATATGCAGGAGCAACAGAGAGATCTAATTGCAAAGTCTGTTACTAGGTGACAAACCAAGTCCTGACAAATTATACTGGGTGGTATTTTGATATATTGGTCTATGCCACAAATTCTGCACCAAAAATCCACCTTCTAGAACATCTCCACACTCTGCTTCTTTGGATAGCTGAGAAACAGGGCCTCTAGCACATATACACTGAAATAAAATTTCTGAAGACCAACAGGTTAAGGACTGATCCTCTCAGTCTTTTCTGTAGGAAATGAAAAAGAAATGTGAAAACTGCTACAACGTTCTCTCCAAACTTCCTGTTAGCAAACGGAAGAGGATACTAAAGGACGTGTAGCAAAAAAGAAAAACCTCTACCAATCAATCCAAGAAGTCTCCCAAAAGCCAGTGAATAATTTGGGAAATTAATCTACCCAGTAAAAAGATGGTCTACAACACTGCATCTATCTTTTTGGAGCATGGCAACACTGAGAGGATAAGCATCTCCCCTCTCTGTGATTTGCTTAAGAACTTCAGGTGTTAGCCAGAAGAAACAGGTTTTATTTACTTTTAAGTAGTTTAAAACAAAAAACTGATTGAGATAATGGGGCAAAGCTTCTGCATGGTTTACAGATCCTGCTTGGTTCCAAGGACGGTGTTTTTCTCAACAGCCCTCACACCAGGTACAAGAAAGAATTTTAGCGTGAGATCTCTGACCTTGTCTCCACCAGAGAGCTGCTGGGCTTGGTCCAGCTTCAGCAGTGTTTAGAGGACTCCTACAAGAGCAAATGCCCACTGCAACACTGGTCAGCCTTAAGGGGGAATAAGTGTGATCTGGATACCTGTAAACTTGAGTCACACTACAGAAATTCTCAGGTGACTTCCTAAACCAACTTCACATGGCATAGGAACTTCACTTCCTTAATGGCATGGGAACAGCAGGATCAATGTTGGATATTTAACAACAAGAAAAACTATAGCAAAAACATATATGTGGTATTAAAGATAAGAAATGAGCAAAGTGGAAGACTGATTTTACTGTTTGCATCCATCTTAGCTATAACAAAAAGCACAAAATAGCTTAGCTTAGCTATAGTTACAAAATATTGTTAATTATTAAAATATTGCACATTTTAACCTGTAAGTGTGCTGACAAACCCAGTTGCCCACAAAGCCCAGTTGCTGGGCTTTCTCTCAAAGAGCAAGGCAAGAACTTGTTATTGTGCTTCAGGTAATGCCCCCCAACCCTGCATTGTGCCCTTGGCAAGGGCCGGCAGACAGCCATCCTACTCAGAGTAAAACCCTCCATGCCTTGTCTTTAAAAGCTGTGTGTTGACTGAAAGCTTCCACAAATACTGAAATAAATCACAATACCAGCAAACAAGACAGGGCTGCACCTAGGTCAAGGCTCCTAACTGTATCACCTGCTGTTTAGGACCTCTTTTCTCTCCTCAGCCTTGCTGACCTAGTGCTGCCACTCTTGTCTCAGACACAGATATCATAGGACACATTAGTGCAGAAGTGTTCTCTGGTGTTCTATTTATCATGGGTGATGGTAGTACCTGCTTGCAAGCCTTCTCTGTGTGCTGGCATAGTAAGGATCTGTTCACAGGACTAACGTTCACATAGTACAGTAAGTACAGTATCAAATGCAAGTGCCCAATAGATCAGTCTCCTGGCTGTGATTTCAGATGACCAGAAGGCATGGAAAGTTGTCTGACCAATGATAACCACAGCACGGCTACAGAGATTCCTTTACAATAAGATCTGAAGGGCATGTCTGACTTCTGGCTTGAAATTCTCCAGTGCTTGAGCCTAATATGCTCACCATGATGTTCAAGAAAGCTTTTTACTTCTGTTATCACAAAATATTACTCTGAGATAATATGACTCCATTTCACTTTCTCAGACTCTTCAGCAACATAAAAAGATTTGACATGCAAATTCCAGTATTAGATGTTAATGTGGAGACAGTAACATGAGGAGAATATTTTCTGAAGTTAACATAAATGATGCCTCCCAACAGCATGCTACTTAAAAAATTAACAAATTCAAAATTTCAGCCCAGTGGTTTGCAGTAGAGAATTTACATCACATTCAGCCAAACATGATCTGCTCACTATCAGTACCTGATGTTTCCTGAGAGGCCTTGACCAGTCTACCATTACCTGAACTTGAGAGGTTTCGGGGTGTTGAAAATTGTTTCCTTATTGGCAGGAAAGATCATCTCTGAAAGGACTTGGTAATGAGGCAGAAACGGGAAAAGGAGACATCAAGCAAATGGTTTGCAAGGAAAATCTTCCTACCTACTTTCCAGCAGTGGCCTCTCTTTGGTGCTCACAGCAACTTAACCAGGCCCTAAAATTTCAGGTGGTTTCTATTCCTTCTGGTATAGCAGATACCACAACATGTAGGGATCCAAAAGCAAGGAGCTGTCTCAGGCTGAGCTACAGCACGTACAAGCGTGAAACGTTATCCTTTGGCATTACTGTGAGTCTTACACCGGTCCTCGTCCTTCCCCAGCTGAAAGGAGCCCGTCTCTTGCACCCAGGCTTGACGCCGTAAGCCAGAGAGGGCAAGCGTTACACCGGAGCACTGCCCGGCCGCTGCCTTGACGAGCTGCCGGGGTTGAGCGCGGAGCTGCCGCGCCGCCGGCAACCAGAGCCGCTGCGGCGGGCCCGGCTACGCGGGCCGAGAGAGGGCGCTGGCGCCTCAGGCAGCGGTGCCGAAGTGGGGTTCCGGGGGCGGCTCTGCCCCGGGCCCGGCCCGGCCCGCCACCTGTGGGAACACCGGCAGGCCCGGCGGGCAAGCGAGATGCAGAGGGGCCCGGGCCGGCAGCGCCCTACCCGCTTCGCGCCCACAGAGGCCGAGATCAGGTGCGGTGCGCACAGCCCCTGGGCTTTGGGCGGAGAGCGAGATCCCTGTGGAAGGAGTTAGGAATGGGAAAGTGGAAGTCGGAGAAGTGGCTTTGCTTTTGTAATAAGTAGTTACATACACAAACGTCTTTCAGGCCTTTGAAGGGCTAAATTCTCAGAGGAAATTGCACATATTGTAGAAAGAATTAAGTAAACATCCAAGATGTATAGGAAAAGACAACCAAAAAAAAGCCATTTTCAAAGCACAGCAGTTCACCACGTGTTTACATCTAGTCTGGAGATACTGCAAACAACTTCAGAAACCTCTCTCTTGTCTGATGTGCTCTCCCATGACAGGAAAGCTGGTGGCCGTCTTGACCTGCCCCAAACCTCTTGATTCAGCATAGAGGATTCAGAGAAGGCAGCTCCACTGGCAGTACCTCCTGCCACCAAGGCTCAGAGACACCAGGTTCCAAACTACACTCTCATTGACATGGACACCCATATGGAGACACTCCATAAAAGTAGAAATATCCAAGCCATGTTGCAGAGTTTATGAAAGATTCACTTTTTATATTGGGTTGGTCTCTTCAGTTTCACATGAAGCAAAGTCAACTAATTTGTATTCCATCTAGTCCTGAAATGCACCCCTCATCTCCCACCCAACCAGTTACTCTGGAGTAATTTGGTGCAGCTAGAAACCTGATTTTGTAAAGTCCTGTAAATTAAAGAGGACTCTTGTTGCCATACACTGACATTACTACTTCTTAGTATTCCATATGAAAAGCATTTTTCTGCTCTGTTGTCCATTCTGCAGTTAGGGACTGTCCTGAATGTAGGTCATGGAGGCAAGACTGTATCTCACATTAGCAAACACTGTGCAGCTGAACTGAGGGCTGATTCCAGTAATATCTAATAGCTTCCTTTTCAAGTTTTTCCAGCAAAGACCTTTAGACCACAGCCTAAATAAAATACTGTGATGGGTTTCAAGTAATATATTGCTGACATGGTGACCAGAGCATGGTTAGGTTTATACCTCATTTTCAAAAATCAAAGTTAATTAAGTTAATTCTACTCCCAAAACAGAAGCTGCAAAATCATTGAATGGTCTTGAATATTCCCCAAGGTGAGCCTGGGCACACTCAACTCCTGACTGTCTGGCCCGAGACACATTCCTAAACTGATTCCAGATTAAGCATAGTGCTGGAATTTGGTCAAGGAGAACCAGTACCGTTACCAAATTTTATATATCCTGCTGGAAAAGTGGAAGATGGGCATCAGTAAACTTTCCCTCAAAATTTTTGTCTGAAACACATTCCTACTTCACTGCCTGCATTAGCATGAGGGAACCCAGAGTTAGAGGCTGAAGGAGCATGATCAACCTGACAGTTTTCAGTAGAATGAAACATCTTGTTCATCCTTTTGGCGTTAGCTGCATTCCTCACCCAGCAGGGTAGAACTCAGGTTCCCTGTAACAAATTACAGACAAGCTGTGCATCTGAAATTGTTCCTGAGCTTTGCAAGCCCTGAAGGGGTAACCTGAGAGAAGTAACGGCCAACTCCAGGGACCAGTAGCTTCTACTGAGCACAGATACTCTGCCAGCCTGTGGGCCTCCTGTGGTCAGGCAGAAGTTGAGAGGATCATACAAAGATGAAGATGGCCTTCAGCACACTAAAACATTCCTACTTAATATTGGCCTGAAATGAACTCCTATCTGTCATTAGTCTCTCAAATTTACACCTCCTGATGAATACATGCAGCAGAGCCATGATTATTCCTCCAAGACCTCAGAAGCAAGGTAAAATTTCCAGTAAAGATGAACTTGTAATCCTCCATCCACACAAGGCTTAAGAAACCACAGAACTCAAGTTACAAAATAATTCTGTCAAGCTAGATGATTGGCTCATGGCCATCACCTGCAAATTCAAAAGACTTCTTAACTGTAAGCACTTTTAAACTGTGGTCCAAAGCAAGTTCCAGGATGCTGTTCAGAGGTGTAGGACCATAGGTCTCCAAAACAAAAGTTGTAGAGTCAGGATTACTACAGAGTATAGGAAATTTTGAGGAAGTTACATTGATATTGGTATACAGAGACTACAGTCTTATTCTTAACTTTGACGGGAAGGGCATTTTGCTCTGTTGTTCAGACTGAAAGACTAAGCAGGGTCAGAAGGCAGAATCAGGACTGTGAGTAGGTTTTTACACCTTCTGTAGAAATGGTAGAGGGCTGTCCCTCTGCATATAATGGAACACCTTCCCTGTTTCTGCTTGTCCTAACCCTGAGCCTGTGATTCAGGCAACTCCAGGCTGGTGGCTGCATAAGCAGAGGGTTTCTAGGCTCCTGGAAAGATCTCAGGGTTTGCTAATCATTGACAGGAATAAACATCAGTTGCTGCTTCTTAGCCTTGAGGCAGAAGGACCCTGTGAAAGCAAGGCCATGGGGCAGAATTAAGACCATTTCCACATTAGTGGGGTGTGCCATTGTCTTACTCCATCACTCATTATCCCAGCTGTGGGGACCCACAGGTGAAGCAGCTCCTACAAGGCCAGGTTGCCCCTAATCTTATAGTCAACTTTTACTCCAATCTTAAACATAGGCCATATGCAGCCCAGACTATACAAAACTTAATCTCTGCTCGTAGCAGAGTTTATTATAGCAGTGCAGGCTTGGTAAGATAACTGGAGAGGAAGGGAGGATGTAAAGAGGTTTCATCTGAAGAGCAGAAAGGTACCAGTGAGGGGAAAATGTCAAGGACAGAATGAGCTCAGTATTTCCCAGGCATTATCAGCAGGGCTACTGGTAGGGGGGAAAAAAAGAAAGTAAGGTTTGGTTTCAGGACATATGTGAAAGGCTGGATAAGAGGACTGAAAGGAACAGAAAATGCAGGAGCAGGTTGATTTGTTTTTAAAAAAAAAGAAAAAAAAAAAAANTGGGAAAAAAAAAAAAAAAAAAAAAAAAGGCAAGAGGAAGGGCAAGAACCAGGACTATATCTGTCACTTGCCTCCCCACCCACTCTGAGATGCTTCAAAAGTGATCTGAAAAGAGAGAGGAAAAAAAAAAGACTGTCAGATATTACTGTTCCAGCCACTGAGTCATGGCAGGAAACTACTGATACTGTAAACCAGCGCTGTAAGGTCAGAGACTAAATGAGTTTTACCAAGGCTCGATGCAAAAGGAACAAACACTCCGTGGTGAGGATTTGTCCCTTTCGTAACTCTTGATGTTGCCATAGAACAATTTCACCAAGCATGTTCAAAAAAAATCTGCCTTTGTTTTAACATTTCATGCCAGTGCAGACAGTTCTTTTGTTCCTCTCTTCCTGCAACTTTGTTTTTATTGCAATAGATGTTTGTTAGGAGAAAGACATAGAGAAAGAGTAGAAAAATTCACCAGTCTGCAGAGTGCTACTGCATGCTTGGACTATTCCAACTCTTGGTCACTGACACTTGTCACCATATATGTTGTCCTTTAAAACAGTCACCACCATTCTTGACAGTGAACATGTGGAATGGGTGGAATTATTTCCACCAGGATGGCACAGTTGTTCTAATTCCCACAGGAACACAGCAAAGAAAAATGCAGGGATTTGCTGTTGTGGAGACAGCACAGCAGTCTCCTCCCAGCCTCCTAGGAGAGCATCCTTACACTCCTTGCACAGCTCAGACCCAGCAACCCAGACAGAAAGGCTCAGCCATGTTTCAGGGATTTTTATTCCCCACCAAGAGCTGACCAGGAGGAGCAGCTGCCAACCCAGAGGTGGGTGCTGGCCATGCAGAGGAATTAAATGTCAAAATTTGTCACCTAGTGACAAAGTGCTGGAGAATGGGAAACAGCAGACACTGGGGATTCAGAGATAACAGGGGAAGGAGCAATACAGCATGGGACATGGATTACTGGGGAACTGTTAGCTGCATCCTACTATTTGTTAATTAAAGTTTTTAATTACCTACTTCAGTTGTGGCTCTGTTGCCTAGACATACCCACTATGACTTTTCAGCCACCCATCATAGTGGACACAGCTAGGAGGCTCTTGCCCACTGCAGGGGCTAAGGCATAATGGGATAATTTTGTGCATCTGCTACAATAGCCCACTATGCAGCCCATTGAGCAACTTTCCATCTTGGTCATCTTAAGCTAATTGCTTCCATAAGCCCTGAAGGTCTCTATCCAGCTCATCTGAGTCAGAGCACCAAGCCTGATACAGCCTCAGTTGAGTACAGTTCAGCAACAGGACATGTTCTCAAGAACAGATTAAGGAAGTCAGTCATACCAGGGATAGACACTGGTGACCCTGGCAACTGGTGACCCTTCTTTCTTCACTGAGAAAACAAAGCAAAGCAGAACTTGACACATCAGGAAGGAGGCATTTATTCCAATGACGTATAGATTCATAGATTCACAGAACCGTTTGGGTTGGAGGGGACCTTGAAGATCACGTAGGTCCAAACCCCCTGCCCATAGCAGGGACACATTCCACTAGACCAGGTTGCTCAAAGCCTAATCCATCCTGGCCTGGAATACCTTCACAGAGCATGAACAAGGGAATGCAGCAAAACTATATGGCAATATTGTGCACAGTCCCATAATAAACTGGGAAGTCATGGCAGGAGGGTATACACCTTGTGGCAAGCTACGGGCAAGCACAGACAGGCACTTGCTGTTGACAAAAGCTGTGAAGAGCCTCAAGTATGGAATCCCTCCAGTTTTTCCTGACAGTAGCTTTAAAGGCTGCTTAATAATTTTGCTGGTTTAACAAATAAAATACTGTATGACATCACAGAAATTAGCCAGATGCTATATGCAGTGCGTTACCATAACATATAGCATGGTTGAACTCCAAAACATTCCTGTCAGAGGTCACTGGCATGAATACACAAACAAGCAAACACACACACAATCTATTCCCTTCTCATCTGGGCTAACAGGTACCAATAAATTTGATGACATGATAATGATTTCCGGCAGGGGATCAATACTTTCGTCAGTTTCCACACCAAAAGCAACTATGGAAAAGGGCAAAGAATATGACTCGATATCACAGGACAGAGACTAATTGGCTGCAGGAGCAAGCAGTGGTCTGTGGAAGAAGGTGCTTTCATGAGCAGAGCACGATCTTACTCATCATCTGTCTTGATCAACTGCAGAGGTTTCCATGAAACAAATACTAAGGCTGCCTTACTGTCACAAACTGAAAAAAATCCCTAAAGCTTTGGTGGGTTTTATTTGTTTTAAAAGAAGTGCCTCTCTTCGGAACATTCCCTGTTCTTTGCTTCCAGCATCCAGTTTATCTTGGCACCAAGGAAGCCCCACACAGTAATCAAAATCTCACTGTACAGGAAGAATGCTTATCAGTCAGTGCTTCCAACAGCTCTCACTTCACTGAGGACAGACCACAAAAATACTAAGAATATGAAAGCAGCACCATCCTTTCACTTAATCAATTCAAATGAGATACAGGGTCATTTCAGCAACTGCTTCTTTCAAGGCACACTGTTCCCTTCAGTGGTTTCAGGCACCTACCCTTTCACTAAGCAAAGCCACTACCAAAACATTTCACCTAATTAGTTATGAGCTAGTTCAGAGGACTATTTATTACTTATTAGTTAGTATAGAGGAGGGCCACAAAGCTGATCCAAGGGCTGGAACACCTCTACTGTGAGGATAGGCTGAAGGAGCTGGAGCTTTTCAGCCTAGAGAAAAGAAGACCTAGAGAAGAGTTGCCTTCCAGTACATGAAGGGATCCTGCAGGAAGGCTGGGTAGAGACTTTTCATAAGGGCGTCTAGCAATAGGGCAAGGGAGAATGGTTTGAAGTTGCAGGAGAGTAGGTTTAGGATGGATCTTGGGAAGAAGTTGTTCAGTATGAGGGTGGTGAGACTCTGAAATAGGTTACCCAGGGAGGCTGTGGATGCTTCCTCCCTGTGGGTGTTCAAGACCAGGTTGGATGAGCCCTTCAGCAGTGAGTCTAGGTTCAGATGTCTCCCTGCCCATGGCAGGGAGGTTGGAGAAGATGATCTCTAAGGTCCCTTCCAGCCTACGCCACTCTATGATTCTGTGATTATCACATCATCCCACCAGCACAGTGAATTTTATTCCTGCTGCGACAAACCTGTCATTGCTTTGGGTTTATCAGAAAAGTACACTGTGAATACACTGGAAGATACTTCTGGTCTGATCAATTATTTAGCCCATTTTTCTAGGAATGTGTTGGGAAATGCTGACAAAACTAAAATCTGAGACTTCTAGTCAAGCTGCTTATTCTTAATGGGTCTACTGGATTGCCTCCTAGCAATTTTTACTTCTTTTTCTTCTTCTGAAAAATCTATTGTTTCTTAAGAAAACTTGAATAGTCAAAAGCCCCAGAATTTGTTTGTTTATTTTTTAACTAAAACAGTAAGTGCATTTTTCAGGAACTGATGTATGCTCATTCATATTGAGAAAGGCTTCACATTTATGTTTAGTTTTGCACGGCTGATGGAAGGCATTGATTTTCTGAATTTGAAAGTCTCCATTCCTCAGGATAAAACCAAAGCTGGGGAGAGCAGACTGGGGCTCCTCCTGTTATTCTCTGTTCTTGGATGGACTGGGACTGCAGCAGTGTCTGTCATGATGCCCTAAACCAAGACACTGGTTTGTCTGTTGAACGCTAATGTCACTGCTAGCACAGGTGCCTCAGCACAGCTCCCCAGTCTCACATGGACTGGTAGGAACTCACATCTGATATAACAGGCACTGCCTGAGCAGTGCTGCTTTAAAAAATACAACAAACACAGGAAAATGTGTCCCCTGTAAAATGTTTCAAGGGGTTTAAAGAAATCCTCATCATTTGGTGACCAGGAGTTTGATAAGCAAAGGTGATAGACACCACCCACTCATTCTAGATGAGATCTGAACCATGCCATCAAGGTGACACAGTGAGGAGGCCCTCTGACGCTCTTCTTGCCTTGCTGGCCTGTCATTACAGCATTTCCTTAAGGCAGTAGGAAGTCTGGCATCCCATAAATCCTCCTCTCCTAGGCAACAAGCTGACTGACTCTCTATTTCCTACATTTCTTTGTTTTTTCCCATTCATTCTTAACTGCATAATGGGTAGTTCCATCCTCCAGTTTTCTGCTTCTGCAGCTTATGATGTTTTGGAGCAGGCAAAAGGATTTAGGAACTCAAATCTCTCTGCAGCAGTGGTTGGCCATGCTTTTGCCAAAATCAGCCGGGCTAGGAAAGGCACAGAAAGCTGTGTCACTCCGACACAGCACAGCCTGCATGACCCTCATGAGTGTTCACCCAAGATTAGAAGGTGTGTGGCAATCTGGTGGGATGAAAATAGAGATGAATGGGGACAGACCCCTTAATTTCTTTTGAAGACACCATCCATGGTCAATTAAACTTGTTTCACACCATGTCCAATGTGATGTGATGACTGCATGAATGCTGTTCCCACTGGCGACCTCAACCTCTTGCCTAGG
>VWYK01091024.1:0-15065 GCA_013399775.1 Semnornis frantzii | reverse complement strand
TATAATTAATAAAAAACATACTTTTTTCTTCTGCTAACAATGAAGTATATGGTGCAGATGCATTAATAAAAATAATCAACTGCATAGAAATCTATTTCTTGTTTGTAAGCCTTTTCCAGTTTAAAAAAAAAAAAAAAAAAAAAAAAAAGTTGGTTAGGTTTAAATGTTGTTCTGAGAAATTACAGCACTTAAATACCATACGTGTTTTAGATTTAAAATATTTTTATTGATTCGACTGTACTAATTGTCCCAAAGCATTAATTAATGAAAATCATTTCCATTACGCTCTACTAGCAATTCCTTAAAAACTGCATTATAACATGGTCTAAAGAAATATGTGTTTTTCATGGTTCAGTTATTGTCATGGCAAATATCCAGAGCAGTGAATAAAGACAATAAAGTACCTTATAAGAAGTTAGAGGCCCCTGAAGACTTTTATTATACTGTACACACTGGAATCAGTGAAAGAGATTTTTAGGTACTGTAGTCTGGGAAACCATCTGGTTTGTTCTATTTTGAACAAAGAAAGCCACTTTTATATTCCTACTTTTAGCATTATTGGAGGGGTGCACTTATGCTGCTGCTGCTGCAAAGATTGTGTCAGCACTTCCTTTATAAGAACCAAAAGAGAA
Source organism: Semnornis frantzii (assembly GCA_013399775.1). Lineage (NCBI taxonomy): Eukaryota > Metazoa > Chordata > Aves > Piciformes > Ramphastidae > Semnornis > Semnornis frantzii. The sequence continues at coordinate 14,433 of VWYK01091024.1, read as the reverse complement.
ACTGGAGAGCCATCAAGTGTCCACAGGTGGGTGAGAGGGAGGTGGGAGACTGATGCAGTCAGGAACGTTCTTGCTGGCCCAGCTGTGTACATTAGCCCAGCTGAAAGTCACAGACACCAGTGACTTCATTAAAGCACCCATAAGTGATTTCACAAACTTAACTAAAACACTCAGCATTTGGTGCATGAAGAGATCATCAATGGAGAAGGAGTCTATCCATTGGTGTCAACTGCTCATGTTCCACTGACTACCTCATCTCTCAGGGTGAGATCGATTCCCACAGGGATGATTATTCAGACAGAGTTGTTGGGCTGGGTTTGGAGACAGATATGGAAGGGAAGGAAGGAGGGAAGGAGGTGACTGCATAACATCTGTTTGGAGTCTTTCCTGAAACAACACTTGAGCAAATGTCCTTCCTCCTGTACCACGGCTTGGTAGCTAGTGGGGCAGCAGCAAGAAAGGTCTTTGGGCTACTCAGTCCCTCTGGCCATATGGTGGGGAATATGTGATTTTATCCACACTCAGCCTGCAGTCAGGGGATGCTTGCCTACAACGACTGTACTGGATCCTAGTGGTTACTGGTACTTGTACAGTGCAAAGTAACAGAAGACAAGGAGAATGCCCATGGCCTTTCAAACCTCTGAAGATAAACACTCTAACCCTGAGATACAGTAGAAAAAGTAGCATAAAACATGGAGATTTCTTTTTTTGTTCCACTTCAGAATGAAGTAAGTTTGGAACTATTATTATTTCTTGTGGGAATTTCTACCTCCACAAAGTATATAACCATGTTGATTAATTCTAGCTTTTGTTTCTTTGGAGAATTTTTCAACTATACTTCGCACTCAACACATTTTATGGGCAGTATTAAAACCACAGATACTTCCCTCTGAAGTTTCCCATTTTTCTTTTCATTATTGCAGAAATTTTACTTTAATTTTTTTAAAAAATTAAATATTTACCATTAAGTAAAGCTGCAGACCTGTAGGTTTTTCTTGCACAAGCTGTAATTTAGAATAGACCTGATGCAGAGAAAGTAAATGGGAAACATGGCGCAAGTATTGCTTAAAATGTTATGTAAAGGGAACCATGTGTTTTGTAGAATCATAGAATCATATAATAGTAAGGTTGGAAGGGACCTCAGGGATCATCTAGTTCCAATCCCCTGCCACAGGCAGGGACACCTCCCACTAGTACAGGTCACTCAAAGCCTCATCCAACCTCTCCTTGANCCTCATAGCAGAGCTCCTGCAGCCCTCTGATCATCTTTGTGGCCCTCTTCTGGACCCGCTCCAACGCTTCCATGTCCTTCCTGGGCTGGGGGCTCCAGAACTGCACACAGTTTTAAAGATACCTTGAAATTCTCAGACATCATTATTGAGCTATGAAGTAGTAAACATAACAAAGAACTTTTATGTGTAGTACGCAAATTATTTGAGAGAACTGATGAGTTTCTTGTGAGTTTCTTGTTAAGTCTTAACACCTACCAAGTTTTGGTGACACACGAATAGTGTAAACAAATCACCTTCTTGATGTCTAAACTTGAAAAATTTATTTTTCATCTGGTGTTTCCTGTATCATAAACAGTTTGTATAGCAGCTTCCACAAAACTTCTAGTGGGAAACCCATTGCTATAGCAGAGCTCTGTGTGGAAAACAGCTTTCCCATACCATACAATATATGAAAAAGCTAGTAGTATTTCCCTTCAGAGAATTTTCAGGGGAAACTGGAGGAATCACTGGTCAGGAAAACTTCACACACTAACTTTAATGAAAATACTCCAAACATATGTTTGTATCAAACTCAAAACTTGAATGTGACATTCCTCTAAGAACCATGGGATTGCCTCTGCTCTCAAGTTTTTTCTCAGTTTCCAAAGATAGCATATTGCAACTTTAAAAAAAGCAATCCAAATAGAAGTTTCAAGGAAATACATTTTTCTGTGCTGTGTAAAAAAAGTTCTTGATCACATTTTGAACCTTACAATAAGATATGTTTCGATTTGTGCTGCATTTTCATTCCCATTTTTATTCTGTATATTATTTTAATATGTATCAGACTGTTCAAGTATTTCAAGCCACAAAAAGTGCCTATCTCTGTAAGTTAGACTGGTGCTCCAGTTCTACATTCAGACACTTGGTAATAGCATTTCTGCATCCCTGCATTAGGCAGTAGCCTCTCACAAAGTTGCCATACTGATTATTCCTGCTGTTGGATTTGCATAAGGCTGGTACCTAACCATTTACTCTGATCACAAAGTGAGCGCCATGGTGTGTGAAATTTGGCACAGCAAATTGACAAGGTCTTTACCATACTTGAAAATAACTTAAGATATTATCAACTCTGTCAGGATTTAATTCAAATCTTACTTCAAAGGCTTTTAAAGGACAAAAAAGGGGGAGAACAGGGGTAACTGATATGGAGGGCAGTTGACAAAGCTTTCCTGGGTTGCTGAGATCACCACACTTGAAATGTTCATATTTCAAAGTTTTTCGGTTTGATCAAGACCTGGCAATATCACAGCACATCTTTGTCACCAAGCACATGAGTGACACAACAGACTTCTGTTCAGTCTGAAATGGCTGACACAAAACATTTTAATTCTGGACTTCTTTCCACCCATTGGTATTATCCTGGAGGAATAAATAAATAGTGTGATTTACAGTTTTCATATGCTGGGTTTGGACAATTTACTTCAGCTAAAGTCACAATAATTTACGTCATACTTTTTCTTTGATGATTCACGCTGAAATGTTATGATCTGTTTATCTGGGTTTTGGAAGAGAAGTCATTCTGGTCTGATCTTGCCAGGTTAGGTACTGAATGTTGAAGTCACCCACATGTAGGAAATTGCTTGCAGATGGCTAGCATGGATGTTGAGCTTAATCTCCACATTTCTGCAGCTTTTATGAAACCCATTTTCAGACACAAGGATGTTTTATTTTATTGCATTTACTCATCTTGATTTCTCCTGTGGCCTAAGAATTCTTCCCACAGCTGCTTTGTTCTTAATTGTAAATGAGCAATTACTTCAGGATGTGTTACTTCTGGAGCATAAGCTATTCCCAGAATAAAGGAACATTGAGAAAGTCAGGGTGTGTCCAGGATGTTTCCAAAAGTCTATTATTGCTTGCCTTCTTTTCTTTTGATTTTTTTTTGTTTGTTTGATTTTTTTTCCCCCTCCATGCTGCAGTTTCTTTTATGGTGTGAGTCTTAGCAGGGTGGTTGCAAAGTCATTTTCACAAATGAGATTTTTCCTTTCCCAATTATGTTGTACTCTATTTATGGTTGTTCCACTAAAATTTAACTTCTAATGTTGTTTTTGTGGGCTTGACAATTCCCTTGTCTTTCTGTTTCTCATGAAAAATGTAGAAATTCAGCTGCATCTCTTTATAGTGTCCATTAAATTCTTTAAAAGATTCTTGTGAATTGTTAGAAAGATGTTCATTAATTGCCATATCTTGGTTGAGTACTGTAAGAACCACTAACTTGCTCATTATAAATGCCACATCTTTCCAAATTAAATTGTATATCTCATTTAGAAAACTCACAATTCAACCAAAAAACAATCTTGCATAAGCCTGAGAGAATACTGGTAAATACCCAGCGAATGAGAATTCTATATTTTATAAAAACTATAAAATTTCCTATGCTTCTCAGATATTTTTGGTCTCACAAAACTTGTGCAAAGTCATACCATTCAGGAAGCTTCAATTAAGCAATTTATTTATGCAAATGGTGAATGTAGTAAGTTAATTAGAACAGCAATGAGTGTTTGCTAGAGACTTCGAGTTTGGCAGGCTAATCACTGTACTCCGGTATGCTGCATGCCATTTGTACCTTAGGCTTCCCATAAAAATCAGTCAAAAGTCCTCATAAAAATGACAGATTGCTTCAAACTCAGGAGCTGTGTCCTGAATATGTTCTAAATAGGATTTGGTGTTTTGCGGGGGAATGGATTTGTAATCAGATGCTGAGACCCAAGAGAGAGAAGACTAAAGCAGACAGGAAGAGAAGATGAAATGAATATACATGAAGCATCCAAAGAGCATTTTTGAGTAGGGTATGACTCAGGATCCAAATTTCCCTTTATATACATTCAAGACCCAGACTTCTGCTTTTCCATATCGTCGAATCACCACCCTCACAAAAAGTGCAAGGCAAATGCTCAACTGGAAAACAAACAAACAAACACACACGACCAAAAAACCTAAACCACTAACGCCTCCACCACCCCCCATCCTCTCTGTGTTTACCTGGCATTGAATTGCTTTGCACTTCAGGAAGAGGTGCTCCAAAATAAGGCTGATAAAAGTGGCACTCTGCCTGGTGCTCTAACCACAGAACACCAATGGCAAGTTGTGTTTAAATGTTTTTTTGAGCTTTCAGCTTCAAAGGCTGGCTACCAATCTACTGTGTATGGTACAATTATAGTCCCTTTATATTGTGCAGTGAAGAAGCAGAGTCATTTACACGTTCCTGGCACTTCAGTTTGGTGCAATTAATTTTATTTTTCCACAAATAAGCAGTTGGTCCTTCTGATTATTATTTATACATTGATTAACTTGAACTATGAAGATGTTGACTGCCCAGATTTTTTATTCTATAGTTCATTCAATTCAGTGTTGGGGGGATTATTTTATTTTGTTTTCTCCAATTCTGTAAATTCGCTACTTCTGGTACTGCATTTAGTAATTGTATTTTTTCAATTACTTTTGGCTTCTCTTACTCTTCAAAGGATGAAAGAAATTCCACTTAATTGATCAATTTTGGCATACACCATTGTGAACTGAGGCCATACACTTTACATAGGGTGTCCAATAATTCTGGCACCATTCACTGAAACAGCAAAATGGTGCGTCAGAGATTTAAAAGCAAGCCACAATCCACATGGTATAGTAGCTGGGAATTAAGTTATCCATAATGTTGTTGTCCATGTGTGGTCCATTTAAAAATCGTTAGTTAATTCTGATGATATGTGGCATAGGAGTGACAAAGCCACGGAAGAGTCAGCGTCATATGCACAAAGCTATGTTGTTACAGTGAATTCAACATGTTTTCATTGCATCATCCATAATTTTAATGAAAATATTATACAGGATGTTTTTTCCTAAAGTATATTTAATGTTTGGCACTGCATGAAAAAAATAAAAGGGTACTTAGCTGCATGGGAGAGTAGAATATTTTTATTCTAAATTTTTTTTTAGTCATTTTAATTTCAGAAGAGTTCTCATAATTAGATCTTTTGCTACACTGATATATGCCTTCAAGTTCTGATATAGTCAAACATCTCACATCACTGTGCAGATAAATGCTGATTTATTTTTTTAAAAGAGAATTATTACAATCCCTCCTCTTGCTGGAATGAGCCTATTTCTTCACTGTTTTTAGCCTTTAGGGTAGATAATATATTTTAGCCCTTTCTTTCTCCAGCTTTTCAGTTTCAATCCATCTGTTAAATGAAAATGACAACATTCTTTCTTCTCCCTTCTCACATTTTTTCCTGATAACACTGATTTGTTTTAATGTCTAGAAATAGTGAAGATATTCTGTTTATTGCTGGTGAAATAGCTAGTCATCAGTTCATCCCAGGGGAAGAATCATGTATCCAAGTGGATGGAAAGTATCACCTTTTAAGAGGAACTGATGACTGAAATGTTGTTGCAGTGTGGCAACAAAAGTGAGGATTACACCTAAAATGACCTTCCTGAGAAATTTTTAAACTCTGTATAAATCTCCTAATCCCACCTACAGCTCCTCTTTTATAACTACTACATGTTCTTATGTCATCTTCTCCTGTAACTTTGTCTGTGCTCTCGAAAAGTCTGCGTGATAACTGAAGCGAAATCCCTTGTGGATGTGCAGTGTTTTCTCTTGCTGATAGCCAGTACTGGCATGGAAAAGTTATTCCACAAATGTTCATTGCTGGGCATTACCCCACTGGCAAGTGACAGCACAGCAAGTGATAGAAAACCCATCTAATTTAAGGTTTGCTGATGAACAGGACTCTTAAGAGCTTTGGATCCAGAAAAGTGTCTGTGGCCAATTTCTCTTTTGCAGTATTCCTTTTTTCATTATTTTTGACATTTCAGAGATGAAGTTTTATTATATACCAGAAACCTATGGCAGTGGACAAGGGAGATAAGAATTCACTGAGATATAGAACATACAGACTAAGAAAATGTGTGAAAAATTGAAATGACAAGGATAGGTTGATAGCTTGTTTCTATTGAGCTACAGTACCTTTGCTGGAGAATTAGGTAGCTGGAGACACAATAAAATAAATTATGTGCTGACTATGCCTAGAGAGAAAAAAATGAAATATTTAAACCTCCCAAATCAAGACTTAGATAGATAGACCAGATGAGCTTTAACACAGGAGTACTACAGATAAAGCATGATATATAGTTGATGAAGTATCGTTTTTGACACCTTATACTGGTGAGTACAGGATGAGGCAAGGGGCAATGGGTTTAAACTGGCAGAGGGGAAATTGAAACTGGATGTTAGGAGGAAGTTCTTTCCAGCAAGGGTCGTGAGACACTGGCACAGGTTGCCCAGGGAGGTTGTGGCTTCTCCCTCCCTGGAGGTGTTCAAGGCCAGGCTGGATGAGGCCTTGAGTGACCTGTACTAGTGGGAGGGGTCCCTGCCCATGGCAGGGGGTTGGAACTAGATAATCTTTGAGGCCCATTCCAAGCTTTACCATTCTATGATTCTACATTGAATTTCCATTTGTTCATTTAAGAAAGAATTTCCACACTAACCCTGCGAAAGGTCCATCATACTAAGCTGAGTATATACCAGCAAGCAACCTACCTTCACCCTCACCTTTCTGAAATGTCCAAATTTTATGGAAAGTCTACTGGATTTGACAAATTCAAAGGTATTTTCCATTCTCTGTAGAGAAACACACACATGAGATCTTTGAATAAGAACTTGGTTAGCACAGCATGAGAGAGGGATCTGAATAAATAGAGCCAGCCTGGTTTCCTATTCTCCATGAGCAGGTACATTTACATACACAAATATTTCCTAGAAGGTTCCTCAACTTTTTATTTATTTACAGCTAATATTTGTTACATACGCCCTTTTCAGAAGCAAGTTTCTCTTCCAAAAACCTTTCTCAGTGTTAAAATACAGAATAATATTGTGGTACTTTAGCACAGCTGTGACCATCAATAAGCTAAATATATGACACCGTTCCTTTTTTTTCTCCATGACATATTTGCTTAAGCTTTAAAGCACTTCTATTCAAACAAACAAAAATTTAAAAAAACTACCAAAACAAACAAACAAACAAAACCACAAAAAAAAAAAAAACCAACCAAACAAAACCCCCCCAACAAATTATTTCTACTAAGAGGTAGTCCTGCGAAAATAATGCTGAGCACTGTAACTTATTTTGCATGACAAATGTAACAAACAGTACAGAAATCTCCCAGTAATGCATATTATTGATGCTGTCCAGAAGAAAATATAAAAAGAACACACAAGTAATATTATCCTGACCCTTTTGAAACCATGGAGATTGAATACATTGATTAGTAAATGTGAGCAGCAATTTGTGAAAATAAGCATATGACTCCCTGGCTTTCTGAATGCTTGCTGCTATCTGATGGAGGAAAAAGGAAAGCCTAGTAATTTTCTTTAGAGTGGAAATTAATGTATTCAATAAATAAAAGTGATTTCACCAGAAAATTTAAACTGCACTTCCTGACTACCTCATTTAATTTGCCATCATACACCATTGCCTTGCCTCTACAACTGTTTCTCTGAGCCGGAGCTCATCCTATAGACTGATCATTGGCATTGCTGTCAGGGGGCCTACAGGAAGGCTGGGGAGGAACTATTGACAAGGTCTTGCAATGACAGGACAAGGGGCAATGGGTTTAAACTGGCAGAGGGAAGATTTAGACTAGATGTCAGGAGGCAGTTCTTTCCAGTGAGGGTGGTGAGGCACTGGAACAGGTTGCCCAGGGAGGTTGCGGCTACTCCCTCCCCGGAGGGGTTCAAGGCCAGATTGGACGAGGCCTTGAGTGACCTGTACTAGAGGGAGGTGTCCCTGCCTAAGGCAGGGGGTTGGAACTGAATGATCCTTGAGGTCCCTTCCAACCCTACCATTTTATGATTCTATGATTCTATGATTGTTACTACACCATTAGATTAGTGCCAATACATACCTGGCATCACTCTGGTTTTGCATATGTCTAAAATCACAGTGGGCTGGAGTGAATAATGTTCACTTGTAAGACATTAAGGCAGGTGACATGATTGTTTTTATTCCTATATAATCTCATCAAATTAGCATTAACATGCTGGTTCTATTAAATAGACCTGTAGAGATTAACATTAAAATCTTAACAAGCATTGTATAGCTTCCACATTCCATCTCAGTACAAGGATTTATCTTGTGTAAAGATTCATCTGCTCTTAGTAGAAGAAAACATATATTGGCTTTTTTTGGTTTTTCTCTTAATAAAAACAAGGTGCATTGACTGGATTAGGTGGAGATGTTATATAATCTCCAATATTGTAAATTTTTAAGACAAGAGCTGTCTTAGCAACTGATTTTTAGCTGTTATTTCCTGAGCAAGTGAAAACACACTTACTGAGATCTCTTCCAGTCCTTCTATCATTTTTTTAAAATGTTATCCTAAGACATTGGTAAAATTAATTACCTGATAATCTGTTTGAGATACTACAGTGAAAAATATTCTAAAGGCATGTGTGGTGGGTTGGGAACTTTCCTCCCCTCTCCCAGTTAAAATTTACCAGACCAACTCAAGCAGCTTGGAACTAAGATAAAGCTGTCTTTTATAGCAAAGCTAAACTTACAAGCATATATACAAAATATATTTACATGTATTTACAATTCTATACAATTTAGAAATAATACAGAAATCCAATCTTTCCCTCCCCACCTCCAGAAAAAGAAAGTCCAGAAGGGGCCAACACCACCCTCTATCTCCCCAGAGAGAAAACATGTTAAGCTCACATGTTATCTGCTCAGTCAAGGTTAGCAAAGATTAGAGAAGCAAATGAGTAGCAGATTCAGTGCCCAAGAGCAAAGAAGAAAGAATTGTCTATACATCAACTTTCTATACCTCTTGAGCAAACCAATGAATGATATAGACTTTATCACTATTTTCTTTTTACAACCAATGCCTTACTCGTTCAGATTCTGCAATGAACTTCCAGAAACATCCCAATTTCTCATATTAGAATAGTCCAATAAACCCTAAACTACCACACCATGATATGTATAAACAAAAAGTCTAAGAGATTAAGGAGCACATAGCTCAGTTTCAAAAGTGTCAGGGGCTTCAGAACATTGAGAAATTGAAAAATTGAACAATTATTTGCCCTCTATTCAAATAATTTAAAGAAAAAAATAATAAAAAAAAAAGTGTAGTCCTTGCAGGGCTTCTACTACTTGTGCAAGTAATAAAAATGAAAGAAGGGAAAAAAATCTATCAGATTTTATTTCTTTTCCATATTATTAACTCTCAATATCTAAGCAGAACATAACCCAGTGTAAATTTATTGTGACTAAATCTTTATGAGCCTTCCTTGTCTGTCAAAGGAAGATAACTTCTTGAAATTGTAAATTGTTTTTCTAAAGTCTCTTTTTTTATTTTAAATACTATATCCTGGAAACCAATTGTCTCTTAATACAAACTGTGGTCTTAGTTTATAAACAATATTGCTCAATAGTGCAGTACTTTTAAAACATGATTTAAGAAACAATCCAAACTACAGTAGCACATAATTTATCACAACTTTCCAAAACAGTCTATCAGTTCCCTATGGGGAAGGAATCTCACTTTTTAGAAAGATTTTTTTTTTTCCTATCTTTTTCCTCATTTCTATACTGTTAGACTTGACATCTGTCGCGGTTGCTGCCTCAGCCTTGGAGTTTTGCATGCTGCCACAGGAAAACTCCATTCCAAGTGGTGCCTCTTCACACACAGTTCGTGTTACATGATGTGTTGAAGCTACATAATTTGTTCCTGCAATTTCATTGCTGCAAGAAAACTGCTACGAGCTTCTGCCTGATAATTGTTTTTCCCCATCATGAGTAACAGAGAACCAATATATTACCTATAGCTAGCTGCAGAACTCCAGGTTTGGCTGCCATTGTGTTGCAATTAGTACATTGTATTACATATAGAACAGTACCTTGCCTCAAATATTTAATACAGTTTAAACAAGGATGTTGTGTAGGTCTTCACAAAGGCTGAGCTTGATCTTCAGTTTTCTTTCCACTTATTTTTTGAAAATCCATCTGAAGTAAATTTGACTTCAGCTACCTGAAGTAAATTTGACATCTAAGACACTTCAATTATTTTTTTTTATTGTTAAGTATGATTACTAATCTCATTTCTTAGCTTTTCTGACAACATATCAGTTAAAAAAAACCCCCATGGTTACAAATATTTCAGTGTCTTGATAAACCTTAAATATAATGGCAAATATTTAGCAAGTAAAGCATCTTCTCACTTCCTTTAGGCACATCAAATTTTACTCAGTTAATGTTCTCCCTTCTGTATCTGTTTTTGTGCCTGTGAGTGGTGCTTTCATGTCTTGCACATAATTACATTGTCCACTGCTGTAAACTTGGCTAGCTTCATTGATTTTAGTATCACAAGGCTGATTTAAGTCATCTGATAAGGTGCCCCTTAAATCCTTACCAGCAGATAATTTTTCTTTGTACAGTTCTTTTTTTTTGACAGTAAAGTCTGACTGACTTAATAGAAAAATAAAAACTAATTGCTTCAGTTTCATGCCTAAGGAATCTTTAATATGAGAACGCTTTTATTAAAACAGTTGAAGGAATTTAACATATTCTCTCCTTTTCTAGGAACTCACACTACCAAAAAGGTAGTAGTTCCTCGCATTTTAGATCGCAGGTGATAAACTGCTATTTTACATGGAAATGGAAAAAATTAATGTCATGGTTACTTGCATCAATGTTTAAACTGTTAGAAATGTGAATCCTGGTGGAGTTTTTTTCTTTTTGTGGTTTGGGATTTTTTCTTTTGGTTGGTTGGCTTTGTTTGTTGTTGGGTGGGGGGTTTGTTTGTTTGTTGGTTTGGGGGGTTTTGTGTGTTTTGGGTTTTTTTGCAGTTTTTGTTTGTTTAGATTTGGTTTTGGTTCTGTTTCTTTGTTTTCCAGATTACAAATGGTGACTATTAGTATTGTTGCAGTTTGAGATGCTGCACTTTGTCCTGTCAATGTGGTAAAAAAACAGTGCTGGTAACATCCATGGTTCAAAATTGAACCAGATCATAACTAAAGTGAAAAAGAGAAAAAAAACAAACACAAAATTTACAAGGCCCAATTGTCTCACTGGTAACTCCAACTGCAGTCCAAATGGTAAGGTAGACTGGCTTAAGGTTTTCTCTCTTCTCCTTTTTTTTTTTTTTTTTTCTTTGTTTAAGACACTTTTTATACTGTTGCATTGCCCAACAATTTATAGAGACTAGATAAACAAGAAACTGACTTCAAGTCAATTGATATTTAGATTGGATACATCCACCTGTACTACCTTTGTGAATTAAATTATAAAACTCCATGATTGACCTTTTGAACCATAGTGGATGTGGATAAATAAGGCTACAGATATTTGCTTTATGTTAAATATTAGAATCAATTTACTATCTCAGAAGGAAGAGGGTCACTATATGTGAAGGGTCTCATATTCATGTCTATTGCCCATATTTTGTGAGAAGAAGGCAGGAACTTTGTCCTTAATGAGGAAGAATCACATTAAAACTTCTTTGACCACTCAAAAGCATGTAGAAAAGGACATAAGTCTTCAGATATAAGTACTCATTGTTAAAAACCACTGAGAGCAGAACAGGAAAACAAGCGTATTTACTGATCCTCTGGGAGCCAACTTACTTATACTAAGATTATATAAATCTCTTTTCTGGATTCCTTACCTGATTCATTGGTGCCCTAACTATTTCACAACTCTTTTCTCATCATCCTCTCAGAAGGTGCCACAAATTTACCAGTTAATTTGTTTCAGACCAGTAACTGGCTTGGAACTCATCCCATTTGAAAATTAAGGAGAGTGAACTTGATTTTTTTTCTCTTGGCTTAATAAAATGCAATTTTGGAAGGCTGCGTTTATGCCTTTTTGACCAGACAAATTAGCCATTATATCTTTTTAAACAATTCATTAGTTACTAATGGCTGCAGTGACATCTGCTGATGACAGTGAAGCTGATCAAGTAATACTTTCAGTGCTGCTAAATTAATCTGCTCATAAATTCCTGGATTTGCAAAGGGCATAGAGAAACAGTCAGAGATTTACTCTTGAACAATTATTTATTTATCCAGAGTTGAAATCTCTAACTGTTCTACCACAACTTCAATCATGTACATCCAGCTGAGCTCGGTGGCCAGAAGCTCAAGGAGAAATTTTAGCAAATATCGTTTGCTTTGGCCACCTACCTTTATGTCTTCCATATTTGAGAAGTTAGTCTTCCATTAAAACATGTGGACACTGAGGGAGTAGAAAAGGGGACAGTCTGTTTGGATATTTGTTTCTTCTCCACATAGCAAGTACTGCTCAAGCATCGCAATCATCCAAAGGCCCAAAAGATACTAACCACACTTATGCAGCTTTGTTAGATTGCTCCTATGTTGATTTTGTAATATATACATGCAAATCTCTAAACCACATCAGAACTCTAGATGAGAAATGTCACTTAATTCTGTAAAAGTTTATCAGTACTGAGCCCTTCTTCCTAGAGAAAAGGGTGAGCAATCTGCTTGCATATTCTCTTCTACAACCCAAAGTGAGCCTGGACATGTCTGGAAAATCACTAATAGTGAGGGACCAGAAATGTGCCAGGTAGAGTGCTGGTCCTCAAAGTCCATGGAAGCATGCTCTAACCTTGTTTAACTAATGGAGGTATGAGTACCACTGGGGATGGTGAGATGAACCATCCAAGGTGTACATGCTCATGAAATAGCTACCGTTATAGGCCTGATCTCTGCTGTACTTGTAGGGTAGTAGCCAAGAGCAGGTCTGGGAGGTAATGCAGTCTTGCAGGATTCATTTGAGTTATTTCCTTGCCACTGACAACAGATCTGGTAAGAAATACATAGTAGTTTTCATTGACTCTTAGAGTTCCAAGACACCATACCACCTTACCTTTATTTACAAGACATTCTCTGGGCATTGTGAAAACATGCTGCCAGAAAAGAGTACTGGAAGGTGAGGAAAGATACTCATAACACATAAATGTGTACTTGCATGTAAAAGTCATAGCTACATCCTGTTGCTTTGTTTCCCAAGTTTAGGACCATTTCCATTTCTCTAGAAAAACTTTGGTTTTTTGGTGTGCACATGGCCTCAGATTACTTGAGTGTCAGACTGATGACTGCAAAGGGGACTGGGAGAAAGTGTATTTGGTTTCCCTGTGCTTCAGTCTGATTAGTTTATGTTTCAGGAGAGAACCAAGACATATTGAAACCAGCCTTTCTGCTGCTGTTAATCAGCTGATGGAAGAGCTAAAGACAGACTATAGAATCATAGGATGGTTTAGATTGGAAAGGACCTCAAAGATCGTCTTGTTCCAGCCCTTCATCATAGGCAGGGACACCTCCCACTAGCACAGGTCACTCAAGGCCTCCTCCAACCTGGCCTTCAACACCTCCAGGGAGGGAGCAGCCACAACCTCCCTGGGCAGCCTGTTCCAGTGTCTCACCACCCTCACTGGAAAGAACTTCCTCCTAACATCCAATTTCAATCTCCCCTCTGCCAGTTTAAACCCATTGCCCCATGTCTTGTCATTACAAGACCTTGTCAATACTCCCTCCTCAACCTTCCTGTAGGCCCCCTTCAGATACTGGAAGGCCTCCTGGAAGCCTTGTCTTCTCCATGAGCTAATTTTCTGAACATCCTGAAAGGATAGCACATAATTTACTATGTCCAGCAAAGGTACAGTGAACCAAATATAACTTTAAATATTCGTAAGCACACCAGCTGATTCTGGGTGCATTTATACTGATTACTTAATTCCTAATTGGCAAAATTGAATAATATGCCCACAAATTATCTGAAGGATAGAACAGTTTTCATGCCTTCTGTGATTAAGGAGACTGCATTTCCAAGCAGATAATAATCCAATATATGATATTTTGGGAAACATCGCAGCAACATTGTTTTACTTACACGAACAATATAGACTGTGTGCCAAACACGAAGAATTTGTTCACATCCAAATGTATAGAGGAAAATGGAGCACAACGTAGACCTGATCCTGAAGTATATCCTGCACAAGCAGTCCCCTTCCTGAGTTAATGGACCAACAGGTGTGGAAGAGTGGGGTAAAGTCCTTACCACTGTAAGCGAAGTGGTGAAGTCACCCCCCCAAATGTGTTGAAGGGTCACTTGGATCTGGTGCTTAGGGATAT
>VWYK01091020.1:0-10105 GCA_013399775.1 Semnornis frantzii | reverse complement strand
GATGCAGCCTAGGACTCGGTTGCCATCTGGGCTACATGTGCACACTGCAGGCTCGTGTTGAGCTTTTTCATCAACCCAGACCCTCAGGTCCTTTTCCTCAGGGCTGCTCTCCAGCCATTCACCTCCCAGCCTAGATTTGTGCTTGGGATTGTGCCTACCCAGGTGCAGGACCTTACACTTGGCCTTGTTGAATGTCATGAAGTTGGCTTGGGCCCAACTCTCCAGCCTGTCCAGGTCCCTCTGGATGGCATCCCTGCCCTCTAACCATTCTGCCTGAATGTGGCAGACATGAGAGGTTTTGCCCCTAAATGTCAGATTCAGCTGACCATTGCAGTCAATCTCTCTAAGAAAGCTGTTATCATTTCAGCCCTTAATGGTCTCCTCTCTTCCTAGTAACACTGTCCCAGGTTCTGCTAACCCACATGGTTAGTCCTTCCAGTGCTGGATTGCTGAGTTTCTTTACATCTTTGCATTTCTGGATCCCTATGATGGATCGTTTACACAATTTAACAGCACAAGTGGTTTCGGAAGAGATTCTGTTCTGCTGATGATGTTGTAATGGAGGGTAATAATTAATTTGAGATGGTACTTTTTCAAAATTAATATTGTTTATTAATTTTGATATTCAAGATTCTCACTACCCACTCAGTAATTTTTTAATAATAATTAGGTTTTTTGCAATGGTCATGGAAACCTTATCTAAAGGAATAACCAAATCTAAAACAAATAACTAGCAATAACACAGCATTAAACCATTAGAACTGGAAAGAGGTGTTCTTGGGGTCAATTATACAGCTTGCCCACTGGATGGACTCAGGAAAGTCCTTTCTCTTTAAGACAGAAGACACTTGCAATTAGATTCAATTAGAGAGTTTTGCTAAGGAGGATTTGAGTGNTCCTTTCTCTTTAAGACAGAAGACACTTGCAATTAGATTCAATTAGAGAGTTTTGCTAAGGAGGATTTGAGTGTTTACTCACAAAGATTATCTCCCGACTCATGGGGCTAACTACAGTTTCCAGACAGTACCCAAACACTTTCATGGTATTCTGTTGGTGCCTTCTTAGCCGCTGAGGCTTCTGATCTTCCCACAATCTCAGCAGGGATGCTGGAAGAAAGCAAACAATCTGTGACCTGGTCCTGATTCCTCTTGGCTCCAAACTCAGCAGGGAGGCTTGCAGAGGGGCAGGCAGGATGTCTTGCAGATGTGCAGTCTGGTCAGGAGACTTGCAGGTGTCACGCTGGCTAAGCAAGCCTATCAGGTGGAAGCATTTTGTGCCTATTCCAGGAAAATTCGAAGCATTTTCCAGGCAGACAAACCCAAAACATTAGGGTTCATTACTATGTATCAGAGCTAGCTTACAGCAAAGCATGGCAGGATGCAATGAGGCAGTAGCACTGCCAGAAGCAGAGAGCAGGATAAGACAGAAACGATGGCGGCAGGAGCAAGCAGCAAGCACACTGTCTCTACCTGCTCATCTCTTTCTTCAATGTAACCCGAGTCTAATGAGCCTTTGGACACAGATGAGCCAATCAGAATGGCACTTAGCCTTTTAAGGCAGAACACAAATGAGTGTATAAACAAGTGCAGATACCATGTAAATCAGTTTGGACAGACATGGATGCACCGGGGCCTTTTGTCTTCCTTTTCTGTGGTTGTTTGTCCCATCAACAGAAGGAGGCAGAGCAGAGAAACATATCTGGACAAGCCAGGACATGTTCAGGCCTATTCTGGCCTGTTTAGACCTTCCATGACAAATGTTTTCCTTGTGTCAGAGGACAGGTGGACCTCTGTCGTGCTCAGATGATGCAGTTTCCCAAGTCAGGCATTATTAGACCAGAAATTTTAGAATTTTATCTTATACCAACAGCAATATATAGGGGTGTGAAATGGCCAGCCAGTCTATCCATGACTTCAGCATATTAAGATTCCTCATCATGTGTGCAAAATAAACATTTTTTTGTACCTTTTATGTGAAATTGGTATTTCTTCTGCCAATTTATTATTCTGTCACTCACTTTTATCAGGTTATTGAACTTCCTCACAGTCATCTTTAGTTTCTATTAGCCCAAACTGCTTGTAAACATTTATCCATGTGAAGATTCTCCTCAGGACAGCTTAGACTTTTCTCCTGGTCTAATGATCCAACGCTGATTTTTTTCTCCTTTTTTTTTATCCCCTCTGATTTTTTTCCTCTTTGACTGGCACTCCATTTTCAGTGTGATCTTTCTACATATTCCTTTTGAAGAAAAATCTCAGCATAACATCATTATTGAGGGTATCTATAGAATAAAATATTCAGTAATATTTTGTGTTGTGACCTTATATAACAAAACTTGTAATATTCCTCAATCACTTATTTACTCATTGGCTTCTGACAAATTTTGTTGGGGTTCCCCCCCCCCCACTTCTTTTTTTTTTTTTTCTTAGAAAATTATTTATTGTTATATTTGGTTTAGTCCATTTATAGGTTTTTCGATACAAAAACTTTCAGCCTTACTGTATTCTTGTATTAATTCTGTCCAAATGTTCATGCTTCTTTGGATAGGGTCCAGCTTCTTGAAAAATGTCTTTTTAATTTGGTGCATTTCCCCCCACCCTTTCACTTTCCTAAGCCACAATCAAGGAGATTTTTCTTTTTAAAGAGTTTGTAATATGAACAAGGCACAATGACTACATTTCATCTGTCAATTGTGTGGAAAGATACTAGGTTGGCACAGCTATGTCTTCATCACGTACTGCTGTGGTGGCTCCCTGCCTATGTGATGCTCAGAGTCCATATTACTGCTTTTATAGAAGCAAAGAATAATAAGTAATAATAAGTTGAATATTTGCTGCTGTTATTCAAAATCATCCCGCCTCATGCCAGCTTCAAAATGCAAGTACTGGCTGAAGAAAAGTAGTACAGGGCTTGAAGTACAGATTGTAACATAAGAGGTTTCCTATTCCAGTTTCTGGTTTGGGTCCTGGGCTTTTGGGTGTTAGCTCTCTGTGATGGCAGTGGGACAGGAAGGGATGGGGGAGTAGCTCCTGACCTGAGCTTTTAGCTCACTTGCTGCTGCTTTCTGCTGTGTTTTTTTCTGCAAATAGGTCAAGGTAATTGTGCATTGTATTATTATTATTATTACCTCATCTGTTTAGTGAACTCTTATCTCAACTCTTTATCTCAACCCAAAGTCTTTTTGTGTGCTACTTTCCACTCATTTTGATGTTGTAGGGGAAAGGCTGCGTTAAACTAGCACAGTAGCAGAATAATGTTGTTATTGGCATTTGAAAAAGAAGCAACTTTGTGCATCCCTTTTGAGTGGGGAAATATTTAAGAATAACAAGCTGTTTTAAGATCTAGGTAGTCAATAGGGACTGCTGTCAGATCAGCACAGAAGACAAGAGGCAAATACCCTCACCTCCTGTAGTGTCTCCTGGTACTTTTGATAGAGATCAGGAGCACACCAAATATAATTTGGTATAATTTGATATCCGGGTCCCTATCTTTGGGATAGCAGCATATTCCAGCAAGGAAGTCAGAGTCTGAGCAGGTAATATCAGAGCACAGGCAGTTGAAATCAAATTCCATACAAGGCTTAGCCTTGATCTGAAGCCTTATCATCTTGACTCACCAGTTTGGACATTTGGTTGGTGAACCATCTACTTGTTCCTACCAGACTATGTAATGCTGGAAGCTCACCATGACTTCAAAGGTGGTCTTAAGACTCAAAGATAAAATGCCTCAGCAGTTTCTCTCCTTAACAGAATTAGTCTTTGAGCACTTTCTTTCACAAGAAAAAGAACTTTATCTTCCGAGTAGCCCCACTAACATCAATAACCCATATATCTTGCTGCTTGTTATGGTCTCTCAGATTTTGTGGGTCTCACAGTGTTTTTCATAATTGGGTGAGGTGCCATGGACACATTAGGTTCATGCTTTGGTGTAATTTCTTTTTTCACATTGAGGCTCAAAGCCTCAGATTTCTGTGTTAGACATCTGAACACAGCTATTTGATTGTTGGACTCATTTATTATTATACCAGACATTTGATTATTGAACTAAATATTTTCAGGACTGTTTTCTTGTAGTGAGGCAAATTGCCATGTAAGAGCCCAGATACATTCTATTAAGTTTCTAAATAAGGCGGGCACATGCAAATTGCCTTTAGAAATTAACCCTGACCTGAGCTAACCTCTGGACTGTGTCCAGGAGTTGTTCAGGACATTGCTTGTAAATCCCGTCCAAAACTGTGCTGGAAACAGTTGTTCCTGGACATGTTCCAGCCCTGGGGAGGCACCCAGTTGCCAGTGCAGCCAAAGGCTGGAAGCAAACAGCTCTTGGCACATCTACTGCCTTTGGCAAAGTTAATTATTGACTTTTAGTCAAAGACTCACCTGGAAAGCTTTTTGCAGCATATCAGAACAGCAAGGTCAGTTTCTAAATGTTTCTAAAAGTTTATACTGGACACATGTAAATCATCTCTCTACTTCTCTCAATATGCAGCAGTGGCCAGAGTTGAAATGCTGTTATAATCATTTGCTATAAGACTGATGGAGTTTTACTAGACTACACTACTTTATAAAACCTTCCACTTTGTTGTTCCTCTTGGTAAAAATCGCCAGAGCAAAGCATAGTTTGGGTCTAATCTACTGAAACCTAGCCACGAGCTATGAACCCTTTGTTGTCTCTCTGCAGGGAAAGCAATAAGAAAGTAAACCAATACGGAGACCCCTAAACTCTTCATTTGTTTGCCATTTTCCCGTGTAAGGGAGTTACATCCATGTTAAGAAAAAAAAAAAAGGGGGGGGGGGGGGGCAGACCAAGTCAGAAAACTTTAGGCCTATAAACCTTGAAAACTCATGGTGTGAGCCTTCTTGGGTCACAATTCTAGGCAGATAAGGAAAAGAAAGTCACCTAGAACAGTCGCTAAAATTTTGCCAAGGTTAAAAGTCTATGAAAAGTGAGGTACTACAGGCTCCCAAACAGTTTTATATCTTTATCAATGACCTGAAGGAAATGAAGGAATGCATTGTCATCATGTTTGCAGATGACACCAAATTAGGGTTATCAGTTGATTTGCTCAAAATGAGGGTTGCCATCCAGTGAGACCCAGACAGGCTGAAGGAACAGTCCAAAAGAAACCCTGAGATTGTCCAAAGCTCACTTGAATTTACATTGTCCAGAAGAGGAAAAGGTAAAAATTATAAGTTTTTTTTTAAAAAACCCAACAAAACAGTGTTTTGAAAAATTGTTCTGTGCATTTCAGCTAGTCTTCTTAGTCTGTTACAAATGAACTTCATACAACATTGACAACTTCTTGAAGTTTATGAACACAATTGTTCCATCTACTATGCTTTTATGAAATATTGTTAACATTTATTAAGCTTTTGTTAGCCTAGTGTTTTTCTCAGACCTCCTCCTAACACTGTGTTAGTGCTAAACTGAGAGATTATTATTAACAGATCTTTCAGACTATGTAGGGTGCATTTTGTCTTTTTCATTTATGACAAAAAATTGCATAGAAACATCTACATCAAGAGATGCAAGATATCCCAGTAGTCTATTCTACAGCTATGGATCAAGAGCTCTGGCACTGGAAGGGCTCATCTTGAGAGAACTGGAGAGTTCTATGCCCAACCCTGACTATGCTAGCAGCAGTCTCAGCCACTCACCAGTACTGAGTTAGAGTAAAACACAGAATAACATATTAAACAAGACCTAAATCATTGCTGGGTTATCATAAACACCATGCTGTAGAGTGTGTTACTTCACAAGTTGTTGTGATGACTGTCTCGAGGAGGAGGTGGGTCCTGTTGAAAGTTCCCAAAATACAAATTATTCCATATGTCCCGAAGGAAGCTGGTACCCAGAAGAGTCAGTCCTGGGCTTGATCAGGACCTGAGGGCAGCTATTGTGCCAGCAGCAACATGTTCTTTCTGACTGGGGCCGATTCACACCACCCAGTGAGGGAGCACAGGCAGCCAGACCCCTAGAAGAGGGGAAAAGTGGTGGTGCCATTTGGTGCATATAAAGCCCTGATGAACTAGCCCAGACTACAGTTTAAAATGGATCAGTTAAAACTAATTCAGCCACTGTTTGGTCAACATAAAGATACTTGTCAAATGGCACTATAGGACTGTCCCTCAAGTCACCTACAACCTGATCAAGCATGCCACTTCAGCAGTATGCCAATCTCTCCATCAGAATTAGTCACTCATACTGACACACATTTTGCATCACAAGGCTTTGTGGCCGGGAGGATGGTGCTATAGAAAAGTTACACCACGAAGCAGTAATCTCTGAGGCATCTTGTGGTACTCAAGTAGAGTGTATCTGATGAATAGACAATTTCAGACCACACCAACACATGTACTGACTGTCTTCTGTTTAAACGACATGAATTAATCAAATTAAATACTTTAGAGAGTAGTAGAAGATTTGAAATATGCCACTCCTGCTCCCAAGGTACCAAACAAGCCAGGAAAGACTGAGTCAATGATAGACATGTGGTTCTAGAGATCAGATTTTGCAGTTCAGCCACTCACATGAACTCTGTGCTGAGTATTAATCACTAAAATTATCTGTTGGGGTTTTTATCCATAATCCAGCAGTTTTAAAGTGGGAAATACTAATAGAATGCCCTTTTGTTGAGAATCATTGCGTAAAGGTGGGCAAGACTGAGCAATGTGGGCAGAAAAGTAAAGACTTTTAATTTGACACTAAATTTAAAATGTCTGTGAAGTAACTTGCTACTGGTGGATCTAAGGATATATACTAGCAAAGAAAAAGAGAAAACAAACAAAAATTCAAACCCAAACCAAAAACATTTAAAGGAAAACGGGATTAAGAATAGTTCTTCCTCTAACAGATTAACTAGTAAGAATCCTGCCCCACTTCCAAGAATCCTCAAAAATTCTTCACCTTCTTGCTGTTGTGTCTGTATTGGGAGTGGAAGGTAGGGGGCAATTCAAATTACTCTTGCTACAAGAGTTTGAGAACAGCATGAAATGAAAAGAATCTATCGCTCGAAGACTACACATCTGCATGTCAGATGTCACGTAAAACAAACTGGGAAGTGGTTAACACTCAGCATGACCCCGAGCCACATTTAAAGTTGCTGAAAATTAAGTAAACTTTGCGACTTAGATTATCATATTTATATGGCTGCAAAGCCTTTTGCAAGCTTGACATTACTGAATTCAGCTTTGGATGTTTTCTTCTAACTTGAATATTCAGACACTTTTGCACTTAACCTATGATTTTGTAACCCAAGATGAACCAATAAAACCCTAACCCATAATCAGGCAGTGCAAAATTTCAAAAATTTAAATCTGATATTTACTTGCCACTTCTTTGCTGACAAAAAATGTTAGACGGAATTTTCTCAACTGTTTGCAAATACATGCTAAGAATTTATTACAGAATCATGGAATAGTAAGGGCTGGAAACGACCTCTGATTGTCATTTTGTCCAACCCCCCTGCTGAAGCAGGTTCGCCTAGATCAAGTTCTCCCTTAGAGGAAAACTTGGGCTACTGCAGGGGTTGTAAACAATGTATACAGCCAGTAAGTGAAAGAAATGTCTGTGGTTTAAGCACTTTAATCATGGACTATTCACACAGCACTGCTGTTATTTCCAGAACATATTATTTATTAAAAGGTGTTTATTTGTAGGAGAAGTATTTTATTAGCATATTGCTGCACTATGACTACTGAGAATTGATGTGGTTTTGTATAATGAGTTTGCATATTGTGACTATTAATGCTTAGTTCACCCAAAGTAACAGGAAGGAAGAGTTAGTTGCGTGATCAGTTCATGTGAAATCATTAACATCTGCAAAACAGGAAGTTGAAAGCAGTAAAAGAACCTATAAACTGCATCATTTTCTGACTTGCAGCGTTTCCTACTCAATGCAGGCATACATTAAAAAAAAATGTTAACTGGAAAAAGCACTTATTGATGCCTACATGACAGAACGTACAAGTATCCTTGCTGCTGTGATCCAAAATCAAACAAGACAAAGGAGAAGAGTTTTTTCAAGATAAGGTATGTCTCCCTGTGTTGTGTCTTGATTTGATTCACTGCAGAAGATTTGGTGCAGAATACCAGGATTAATTGAGGCACCGTTATACAAGCCCATATACAAAATATGGATTAGTTTCCTGTTTAAGAAAGTCTAGACAAATGTTGGTGATGCTTTAGCCTATTTGATTAAAAAAATGTGTCTGTGTATACATAAGATTTTTAAAGATTTCTGCAAGATTCAAGGAAAACTATGAAATATCTGATGCCTTCTGCACTAATTGGCAGAATTAGTTCATGATGGTGAGTGTACATTCCATCAGGGTCTTCTGTGGCAGATGCAACACATGTACTGCAGAAGTTGTCATCCTTCTATAACTTTTTGGCAGGGGTGGGGAGAGGGGAATAACACAGTGTCTCCAAATCAGAGAGGTGCACAAGTGAGGTGTGCAATGTCTCCACTGGCCTTTCAGTGGTGTTGTTACAGTGGTTTTAAAGAGGGCATTCCTGCCTCTTCGGAAATGTCTCTTTTCATTGTTAAGCCATCGGCCCAGCCAGCAGCTCTCAGTTATTGAGGCCATCACTCTGTCTATTCAAGAGCAGGTATTGTCACACCTTATTTGAGACAATAGAGTCAGTATGGGCTATCAGCCTCGCCATGACCTATGCATTGTTTTGAGCCAATAGAGGATTGGGTTATCACATATGCATTGTAAAGTTTTTATTCCTACTGGTATAGCTCTTCATGCACTTAATAAATATATGCTACTCTCCATATGTTTGTAATGTTTAAATATCAGTTTATCCTCACATTGTCCTATGAATAAAATTACAGTTTTAATTTCTAGAATGTGTGTCATGAGTAGGAGTAACTTTCTCAGAGACAATTAAAAAAAAGTCATTGGAAAAGTTGGGAATTACGACCAAAGAACTTTGGTCTCTGGTGATATTTTCACAGAGTATCCTGCACACACAACCTAAGACCAAAGGAAACAGAAGACACAGTCTAAGAGGGTAGGAACTGAAAGTGCCTAATTCAGCATTTGATGGAGGTGTTTTGTAAAAACTACTCTAGGCATTCCACAGTTTTTAAATGCAACAGTATTTTCCTCTGTGTGGTGGTTCAGGAGTTTCCCTCCCCGTCACGTTCGGAAAATCACCAGACTTGTTCAGATGGCTGGAAGTTAGGATGAAGCTATATATTTACAGCACAGCACACATTTACAAGCATATATATACAATATTTACAATTATATACAATTATATACAAGTAGAAGTAATACAGAAATTCAGAATCCCTCCCAAGCAGTAACACTGCCCAGGAAGGCTTCCAATTAATCCCTCCTTCTCCTTTCCACCCCATGCCTTATCTCAGAAATAACCAGATAAGCCCCCCTATAGCTCACGTGATTAATTTGTAGAAATCTGAGGTGAGATGCCAAAAGCTGACAAGGGGTTAGAAGGAAATGGTTAGATCAGGTTACATAGGTTTCATGCAGAGGAGTAAAGGAAAGATGCAGCCAAGCACACAGACTGAAGAAGAAATGAGTGACTTTGTTTATAGTTTGACTATTTATGTCTCTGAGCAAAACCAGTGAGTGATATAGACATCACTATTACTGTCTTTTCACAGCCAATGATCTAGTTTCTCTCATTAAAATATTCCAATTAGCCTCAAACCAGCACACTCTGACACATTGATACTGAGGCCGTTCTAGAGCAAAATGAGTTTTGTCACACCTGCAAAAGACCTGCCTGAGAGAGGACAGAGGTCCTGGAGGCACAAAGCTCCTACAGATATAATGTTGGAGCTATTTGCTTGGGCACCAGGCAGAATGTGTGGATGTGAGAGGCAAATGGCTTAGGGCTCCATAATTCCAACATTTCTTACCCTGCCTGCAGGACAGAGAAGAGCTGAGAGACCTGGTTAGGTGTTGGAACTTATGGCTGTGGCAATAGAAATAGGCACAATCCAACAGTAACCTTTTCTTGTGTAACATATTTTTAAAAACAGGTGTCCAGAAGTTGGGAATAAAACTCGGTTCTTTTTTGAACACTCATGTGAGTGAAATGAAGACACAAATAAGGTCATATATCA
>VWYK01091013.1:0-19980 GCA_013399775.1 Semnornis frantzii | reverse complement strand
AATAATCTTTTGTTGTTCCTGCAGAGGAAGGTGGTGTCTTCTCTTAGCGAGACAGCTGAAAATGGATTTACTTCAGATCTAATGCAGGATAGTTACTTTCTGCCCCTTTAAGTTTTGTTGACTGTAAGTTCGCTTACCTTTGCCTTTGTTGTCATCAGATTCCACATCTTATTTTGAAGTATCACAAATGTAATACAAAACTGTGAATATCATGTATAGATCTTCTCCAATGAACTGTTTTACTGTGCTGACTGACTCTATCTGAGCTGGGCTTTTCTCCAACCTTTCATTCTTTTCTTTTCCTCTTGAATCTCTTACCCTTTTTCTTTTCCTGCTGTAAGAGTGCACTGAATGGTAGGGCTGCAGGGATAGGTGCATCCTGGAGGGTGTTCATACAGGACTGCTTTGCTGCTCTGGCACTCCAATACTCTGCCATGCAGGCAAGTGAAATGTGGGTAGAGCAGCGTGAGAGGAGAAAAGTTAACTGGGCAGCCTGATGGCTGATGCCTGTGTTTTGATACATATGTCTCTCGGAAAACACACTTTCTATTCCCTGTAAGCTCCATTTCTATGAAACCTTAAGGGAAGTTGCACTGATCTCCAAATGAAGAATCCAACGAAGTGCTGTGGCTTCACAGACCTAGGTTTAACAGAACAGCTGCTACAGCTTTATGGCTTGGGTGACCCGAAGAGAATTGATCTAGACTGGTAGCTTTAAAGGCTTTTATTTTTTTCAGTGGTACTTCAAAATATCAGCTTTTTGGTGGTAACTAGAAGGACCTACCTGCTCATATTGGTGTCTGATCTTGGTATCTCGATTAGGATGAGCTTTACTGTTGAAGTGCTGTAATTCTGCCAGCACTAAACCTCATTGTTACTAAACATTGCAATGGAAAGTCCAAAAAATGATGTAGGATACGTTTCAGATAAGTGCATTTATTTTTGTACATGAAGAAATGTGCTGAAAATAGATATTGGGTATTCCAGTAAAATTAGTGGTTACACATCATGTAAAAATGATTTTGATGCAACTTGATCAGAGAAGTCACTATGAAGATCAAGCTTTTTATTTTTTTCCTTCAAGCAAATTCAGATAAAAGATGCCATGAACAAATATAATGGTTAGACAGTGCTGGGTCTTCAGGGGAAAGGCCACATGCTTGTTATAACCAATGTTTCTGTGAATGTGCTCTTTTGCCTGGAGACTTCTTTTTGCTAATTGGAAATGTCAGTGAAAATGATGTAAATTGACAAGATGCAGCAGTGTACCCTGTAGTTTACTAAGATGATAATTAGGATAATACATCTTAATATTTTGTTGTAAGTCACAATACAGTGAAATGTTACTGGCTGTATTAATGATAACTGCAGGTGTGCCTCAACTCTTCTTTGGCCGTTTAGTGCCACTGAAGATGACTGAACTGTCAGCTGTCCTATTCTGGATATGTGTACAATGGGGATGACTGTGCTTGGCTCTGGCTAAAGCCCCTGCTGCTGAATTCCTGGCTGTTCCAAAAATATTCCTGAGAATGTAGATATTGTCAACCCAGAAGGATTTTCTTGTCCAGAGAGTGGCCAGCATTAGCCAGAGGAAGGGGGTTTGAGTTGTAGACAGTCACTGACGATACAGGTCAGCTCTATATGTGGGCAAGGACTCAGTGAAATGGTAATTCAAATGTTTTCATGGGTTTGAATTCTGGTTTTCAGGCTTCAGCTGCAAAGCAGTGTGCCTAATTTTAGGGCTGTTGCTCAACTTTTGGACTGCATACTAGTTTAGCACCTGGTGAAGTGGTCAAGCAGATGGTGCAGGCTTTTTCAAGTAATAAGGCTTTTGAATACTAGAATCACTGTCTTGTGGGAAAGAAATGTTTTCTTCTTTCCCTCACTTTGCTGTAATTCTCAAAGCAGTCATGCACCCTCAGTCTCATACCCTGTTAATATCTACTGATAAACAGGTCCTAGCCTGCAAACAAGTTTATCTTTGGCTAACTCATCTTACTTTCCTGAAATGAATAGTGCAGTCCTGTAGGAAGAGATTGGAGGCTGACTGTTTTCAGCTAGTGCCTTTTAGTGTGTTGTTATATTCATGTGTAAATATGGAAGCTTTTTGTCTAATCAAGATTTTTGTGTTCTTAACTTAGCAATATGTTTTATATTTTGAGATCTTCAGATAGCATCCTTTGTTACTCCACAATACCGTGAGCTGCAAACATGAACTGTATCCAGTGTTGTGCGGTACAGTATGAGTTTCAAGTAGTATTGTGCAAAGAGAAGTTGAAATGGCTTGAAATTCAGCCTACTTTTGTTATGCTGTTTTATCTCAACATCAACAAGGCCAAGTGTAAGGTCCTGCATCTGGGTAGGAACAATCCCAAGCACAAATATAGGCTAGGTGGTGAATGGCTGGAGAGCAGCCCTGAGGAAAAGGCCCTGGGGTCTGGGTTGATGAAAAGCTCAACATGAGCCTGCAGTGTGCACATGCAGCCCAGACAGCAACCGAGTCCTGGGCTGCATCAAGAGCAGTGTGGCCAGCAGGGCAAGGGAAGGGATTCTCCCCCTTTACTCTGCTCTCATCAGACCCCATCTGGAGTACTGTGTGCAGTTCTGGAGCCCCCAGCACAGGAAGGACATGGAAGTGTTGGAGCAGGCCCAGAGGAGGGACCCAAAGATGATCAGAGGGCTGCAGCAGCTCTGCTATGAAGACAGGCTGAGAGAGTTGGGGCTCTTCAGCCTGGAGAAGAGAAGGCTTGGAGGAGATCTTATAGTAGCCTTCCAGTATCTGAAGGGGGCCTACAGGAAGGCTGGGGAGGGACTATTTACAAGGTCTTCCAATGACAGGACAAGGGGTAATGGGTTTAAACTGGCAGAGGAGAGATTTAGACTGGATGTTAGGAGGAAGTTCTTTACAGTGAGGGTGGTGAGCCACTGGAACAGGTTGCCCAAGGAGGTTGTGGTTGCTCCCTCCCTGGAGGTGTTCAAGGCCAGGTTGGAGGAGGCCTTGAGTGACCTGTACTAGTGGGAGGTGCCTCTGCCTATGGCAGGGGGTTGGAACTAGATGATCCTTGAGGTCCCTTCCAACCTTACCATTCTATGATTCTATCAGTGACATTTTTTTACTAATTTTTAAGGAATGTATAGTAAATATGTTTAGAAGTTTCTTTCATTCCTATACCTAGAGAGCAGAAAGAAACCTCAGTAGATCAGCTTTAACTCAGATAGCTAGGATACTAAGCTTTTTCATTTTTGTACAGCTATACATGTGTGATTAAACCTGTATGGACTAATTTTTAAAACAAACCAAAAGATTAATGCCTGCTAGAAGCAGATACTCAATGAAAAATGGGGGTCTGCAGTCTTCAAACCCTGTTTAAAGAAACTAGAAATGTTGAAATTTATTAATCTTGGAATATATATCAATATAAATAAGTTCTATATATTTTTGCAAGGTTTGCCAGAAATTATGTATATGTTTAGGTTGTGTTGTACAGTTGCTGGGCTATTAAAGCCTTCAACAAACAGATCTTGATGCTAAAGCACTTCATAAAGTTCTTAAAGAAACCACTTTTACTTTTTATCCATGAACTATTAGTTCACAGAAGTTATAGAAACAGCCAAAAGAGGAAGAAATAGCATTGTGCAGCGTAAAGAAAAAGAACTCTTCAACTAATTCAAGTGGCTTGATGAGAGTATTATCATAATGTTATACAAAATATAGGAGAACCAAGAGTAATTTTTAAAATTGGATAATGTATTTTCCTGATTAGAAAGAAGGGTAAGAGATGAAATAGTGTGGAGAAGAACTGCATACAATTTCATACTTGTTTAGAAACAAGGTTTTTTTTCCTATCGAGCGATTAATTTTTGCCCCCCTGTGGACAGAAAATGTATGGCATGATTTTTTTCCCCCTCAAAACCTGCAGCAGAGATTGAAATCAATGAAAAGGTAAATTATTTACACACATTTTGAACAATAAGCTCTGTAGCACTTCAATTTTAAATTATATTTTAAGTTGACTGTTTTTATTTTACACTGCATTGGCGAAAGTCTGAGATGAATGTTTTCTTTGTTCATGGTAGTCACTTTGAAGTAGCTCTCTTGTCACTCCAGTACTGAGGGCAATTCCTTACCATGCTCTTTGCAAGCCTGCGGTAGAACTATCCTTGGAGCTACAGGTTAAATGCTGTCTTTTTCTCTTGTCTTGTTCTTCCCTCAGCCTCCATTTCAAAAACCACCCCCAACCAAAGAGCAACGTCTTTCCCCCTCCCCCCAAACAAACAAACAAACAAAACCAAACAAAAAACCCAAAGCAAATCTCCCCCTCAAAACCACCTCATCCTGTATAATGGAGTAGAAATCAGTGATTGGGGTAGGTGAAATGTGGGATTTGCCATGGCTGGTTTATTTTGTTGACTGGGGACCAGATGTGAGGATCCTGTATCCTCCTGTGCTGGCTGTGTATTAACTAGAGCTTTCACTGAGTAAACAGTCAGGCTCCCTGTTTGAAATAGTTCTCTTTACTGGGAAATAGCCTGCTGACAATTGAACTGTGAACAGCATTGTGCAAGTGAGAAGGTTATTCTCAAGAGCCAGTACTGACCACAGATGTGTGCCACACCTTCTGCAGGGCATCCACTGGTCAGATGCCTGCCTACTAAGGCACACTGCTTTTGCGTGGCTGAGTAACAGTCCATGCCTTCTGCATTTACGTTCTCCACTGTCTGCTGCTGTTGAATGGGTGCAGGCCTCACCTTAGTCACCCACCAGGCTTCTCAATTGTAGGTAATTTGTTTTATAACAATAGTATTTTCCCAACTTCCCGGTTATCTGCAGGGCGTTTGAGTTGGTGTTTGCACATGAAAAACAGACCTATGTTGAGGCAGTCTCATCTACCTGTCTAGCTTTGTGGACATGATAAAAATATGAAGGGGTGTATTAGAAGGACTGTGGTTAGTAGGTTGAGAGAGGTTTTCCTCCCCCTCTACTCTGCCCTGGTCAGGTTGCATCTAGGATGTTGTGTCCAGTTCTGGGGCCCTCAGTTCAAGGACCTCATGGAACTGCTTGAATTAGTCTGGCATGGAGCCACAAAGATACTGAAGGGAGTGGAACATCTGCCTTGTGAGGAAAGGCTGAGAGAGGTGAGTCTCTTTAGCTCGGGGAAGAGGAGACTGAGGAGTGACCTCATTTTTGTTTATAAAGATGTCAAGGGTAAGTGTTGGGAGGACAGAGCCAGGCTCTTCTCAGTGATGTCCAATGACAGCACAAGGGACAGCTGGTGCAATCTGGAGCATAGGAGGTTCCATGTGAAAGTGGGAAAACCCCTTTTCACTGTGAGACTGATAGAACACTGGAGCAGGCTGCTCAGAGAGCTTGTGGAGCCTCCTTCTCTGAGGACATTCAAAATACACCTGGATGCATCCTTGCATGGCCGGCTCTAGGTGATCCTGCTATGGCAGGGACATATCATTCTGTGTTTATCTTGAAGTTCTGAACTCTTAAAGCATTCTGTATTGTAAACACACTTCTGCACTGGCTTCTCCCCAGCCACAGCAATAACAACTCTCTGTTCTCATAACACTGTTCATTCTGATACAGTCACTGGATTGCTGTCCCATTACAGAGCTGGTTTTCAAACGGATAGGAGAGTATCAGTTACAAATCCTTCCTGACATGAGTGTCTGTTTTTTCTTGCTATTCATCACCAAACAAGATCCCAATTTTA
The DNA here is from genome assembly GCA_013399775.1 of Semnornis frantzii. NCBI lineage: Eukaryota > Metazoa > Chordata > Aves > Piciformes > Ramphastidae > Semnornis > Semnornis frantzii. The sequence goes on along the minus strand of VWYK01091013.1, from coordinate 14,260 downwards.
CATACTGCCTAAAAGCAGAGAGCCTTTTGAGTAATAAAGAGAAGGTGCATCTTGCTTTTGTTAGTTTTTCTGAAGTGTGGAAGAAATATCAAAAAAAGGAGGAAAAAGGAGCAGTGGAGAAAACATCACGTTCCTTATTTTGACATAATTCTCATTTATTTGTTTTTAAGTGTGTTGAGAATATTGAAGTTTGGCATTTGAGGCAAATACCCTCTAAATGATGAGGAAACTCTGCTTTCTGTAATTGTTTTAATTTTAGAACAGTTGTGTGTAGTGACCCACATCAACTAATTGACCCCATCAACAGGTATGAAGGGAAGAGCCCTGCTCAGTTACCAGTAGGGTGGCTCTGGTTAAGGCTGTATCTATTTTGTCTTGATATGAAAAATGTTAAATTTGGTTGATGATTATACCCATTCTTGTGGTTTGAGGTAGATATTTGATTCTTCACCACAATTTTAACGCATGTTCTCATAATAAACCAAAGATTGCTAAAGTTCTTTCCATGCACTGTTTAAATTTCAATCTCTGCTATCACTGTATCACAGTAACTCTGTTTGTATCTCCTGCTACTGCCCATTCTTTTCAGTTTTTGCTTTCTGCTTCCTTCTTGTGGATGACTGATTCCCATGAAAACAGTATGGCAGAGCACTGAAACTTTCTGTGTGATCAGTGCTGTTTCTTTTGGGATGATGACTTCTGGGTAATAGGAAGAGAAGGAAAAACTGTAGCTCTGGCCCAGTCTATGGATAAAAACGGAACGAAAATTATGTGGCAAAATGTATTGCACCAGACAGCAGCTATAGTTCAATGTTTTGTACAGTTTTTAATACCTACAATAGAAAGAGGGATGGTGTTGAGAATAATAATTCTATCAAATTGTTCCATCAAGAATTCATAATTACAATGTGCAGATTCAGTAGTAGTCCTAGACGGAACAAAAAATGTTGCGAGACACATACTCATTTTGCATAGGTTATTTAGATCCACTAGGAGAGTAGGATTTTTCTCCCACAAGTAATTTGCTAACCAGGAGGTTGAGGTAGCGGTGAGAATTGCAACAGCAACTCCAAACCACAAAAACAATGCTTGAAGTGAAATGCCTTCTTTAGTCCCCTGGGACTCTGGAGCTTAAGCTCCAGGCAGTCAGTCGCAGATGGTGGAGCTGACTTGCAAGTACCTTGAAGGAGGCTTAGCAAATTTCTAGGGTTAAAAAACCCAAACAACTGAACAACCAAAACCAGGTTGGAAATCTGACTAGCAACAGGTATTCTAGCTGATTCAAGGAGTCACCTGCTCATAGACAGTAAGAAATACAGAAAACAGATGCACCAGCGGACATGCATCTAAAATATTTGTAATTGCTTAATTAACACAGACCTCAAAGTATTGAATAGGATGCTTATGCAGTGTCTTATAAAAAAAACACAAAACAACAACCCTACATAAACTATTGTTTGTAAAAGCTCTGAAGCATAGTGGTATGGTAATATATGTATCACAGAATGCTCCGAATAGTGTTAAGTATAATGCCTAAGTAAATGTTGGTGTTGAAACACCACTATTTGGTATTGAGGACATTTCAGTATCAAGACTCAAATGGCTGTTATACAGCCTACTGGAAGGCTGGGCTCCTAGAATGCACACTGATAAAGCATCTACATCCTTTAGGTTAAATCAGCTACCTAATGAGCACGGATGCTGTTCTCCTTCCAATGTCACATTATCCCAGAATGAATGTCAGGCTTATTTCTCTTGTCAAACTATTGTTCAGGCAGTTACTTATATTATGCTTTGTTCCTGTCCAGACATCAGCAAGTCTGGCAGACATTTCAGACCCTGCAGCTACCTCTCTCTGGTGAAGATATCAACAGCAGAGATTTTTGCAGCATATAACTTGATGTCTGTTCTCTGTGTAGAAAACAGTCATATTACTTATCATGAAGAAGATTATTTTCTAATGTGACTAAATGAAAGTTTTATGTGAATATTATTATAGGGAAAAACAAACAAACAACTCCCCCCAAAACAAACAAACAACTTATCAGCATACTAGCAATTGAAGCATCTGACACTGGCCAGAGGTGAAGAGTGATAACATCATTTTAAGAGTATCTGTGCATAACAACTTTGTTGCCTTGTGCAGACTATTGGCATACTCTGTAATGATGAGATGCCTTCACCTGTTATACATGGCTACATGTAAGTGAGATTAATAAACAGTTCAGAAAACCAAAAATGCTGGTATAGCCATACTGAAATTCTCCTAAACTTTGCCAATCTGATATTTTTACCTGATCCTTTGATCTGAATAGTTCATTGTGCAGTGGACTGACCTGTTAGAAACTGAACTTTTTTTTTTTTCTTTAACTGAAGAATTAAATTAATGTTTTCTGAAGGATTTTTTTTTTTAAACATACTTATCCTTACCAAAATAAAAAAATTTGCATGATCAGCATTCAAACTTGGCTTTTATATGATGACCTGTGAACTTAGAATCATAGAATGGTAAGGTTGGAAGGGATTTCAAGGATCATCTAGTTCCAACCCCCTACCATAGAGAGGGACACCTCCCACTAGTACAGGTCACTCAAGGCCTCCTCCAACCTGGCCTTGAACACGTCCAGGGAGGGAGCAACCACAACCTCCCTGGGCAACCTGTTCCAGTGCCTCGGCACCCTCACTGTAAAGAACTTTCTCCTAACATCCAGTTTAAATCTTCCCTCTGCCAGTTTAAACCCATTGCCCCTTGTCCTGTCATTGCAAGACCTTGTAGATAGTCCCTCCCCAGTCTTCCTGTAGGCTAACTTAGTCCTGTTCCAGTGCAGAGTGCCCCTGCCTATGGTGGGTGGTACGAACTAGATGATCTTTAAGGTCCCTTCCAACTTGAACTGTTCTGTGATTCTATGAAAATTGTCATACAATGATTTAGATAATCAACATTTATGATGTCCCAGTCTCATGAATCCTGAATAGAGCAAGGCAATAGGATTAAAATATACCCATCTTGTTTTCAGCTGCTTGCAGAGAAACCAAGTCTCTTTAGAAATGAACATGAATTCTTGGTTCATCTGATTTCTGTCTCGTATCATTTCCAGAGTTTCTCACCATTTTAACACAATGCACCATGACACAGCCTGATTAACAAATAGACATGGGGGATAAAAATCCAGATCTTCAATTTTAAGTCCTAGAAGGAAAGTCAGAGCCCATGATTGCATTCAATCCCCCATTTTGTACCTTTTTTCCCATATCTCAGCTTAACCTTTGACCTTTCTATTTAGAAAGGAATGAGCAAGTTCATCTGTTCTTAGGTACCATACACACTTTCTCCTCCTCCCATTTCCTGTTAAGTTCAGAATAGCTCTGACTATAGGATTTCAGGTGCTTAATCTGTTGAGAATCTCTGAAACATCTTCTGCTTGCTATTGTAGGATTGTAATGTCTTTCTTGAGAGTCAGGGGTGTGAAGTGATGGTTTTGTTTTAATCCAGCTCAATGCAAAAGTGAGCATATTTATGGATATAAATATCAAGAGACAACATTTGTGAAAAATCCCCAAAATGAATGTGAAAATCAGCCTTTTTCTGTCATTTGCAGTTAAGGGTTCTAAAAATGTGGTACAACTTGCTTGTGGTTCTAGAAATTATTCCACTCCCCCTGGATTTTTGCAGCCTTTTCTGTGTAATTTCTCAAGTTCTACAAATTGTGTTGATTTAATGTCAGAACTGATTTATCCACTGTTCCCTCTTGTTTTCTGGGGGTTTTCTGCTTGCTAGCAGTGACTTACTTTGGGAACAATACAACAGATATTGCAGGTTATTTGGTTTTAGTAAAATGCTTTGTTTATGTTGGAGAGGAACATTTTAATTATAAAGATATAACCTTAAGAAGTATAAATATTTTGTCTTTCAGTTATGCTTGTGGCTTAGATGCTTGTTCATCACGGGTGCTGTTTGGAAGGCAGATGAATAGACTTTGCTCTTGAATGAAGCTAGTGTTAATTCCTCTTGCCACCTGCCCCCTCAAACATTTGGCTCCAACACTACAGCAAAGCCCAGGATGCCAGAGGCCAGCCCTTATGGCTGTTCTCTTCAGGCAGAAACCATGTCACTAACATCTTGTGAACCCGATGATTGCACTCAGCTTTCTTCTCTGACGCTTTATTAAAAGCAGAAGCAGCTTTCATTGCAGCACAGCCAGCCTTTAAAAAGAAAATAAAGCAGAAGATATTGACTTCCTTCAGTTCTTGTAGATGAGCATGAATCATTTCTGTCTTGCTTGTTAACAACTCTCCACAATATTTATATTTAACTAGCAATGCTTTCCATATTTCAGTCTACTGAGTTTCTTGTTTTCTCACCATTTCTTTTATCTGAGCTCACTCAAATGTTGATTATTCTTTACTGGTTATTTATCTGCAGTATTGATCAGCTCTTTTTGTCTCTACCTCTTTGTGGGAAAAAAAGCTATCTGCAGTTGAACATGATAAAAGTAGTAATTTTTCATCTATGCCAGTTTCTAGAACTGGCATAGATTTTTCTCAGTTTTCTTCCTCTCTTTCTTCATGTGCATTTAAAAGATATTTTACAACATTAAAGAAATATTTCTTTATAACATAAAGAAATCTCTGATAGGCTTTCCAGAATTACAACCACTGATAGAGAGTTTTGTATCTGCCTCTTTAACATTTTTAACACTAAAGCTACTGAGGGAGGAGAACCTCAATTCGTCTCACCAGTTTGATGACAATGCCAGCAATAGATGCCCAGAACCTGGAGAGAGGCGGAAAGTCAGCAGCAGGAGAGCACCTGAAGAGCAGCATGAAGGAATTCCAGACAGCAAGCCAGCTTCACGAGGAGCCCAGTTTAGATTACCCTATGCAAACTCATGTAGCATGGGAATAAACAAGCAGAGTTAGAGATGTATAAATGCCTGCAGGCTACAATCTCACTGGCATCACAGAGGAGTAGTGTAATGGCTTCTGTGACTGAAGTGTTGAAACAGAAGGATACAGAAGGAAGGACAGACAGAGGAGACAAGGCAGGGTTGTTGTCTTCTATGTCAGTGACCAGGTATAGTGTGTGGAACTCCACCTGAGGATGGATGAGGAGCTTGTTGAGAGCTTATGGGTCAGTATTAGAGGGAGAGCATGGACAAATAACAGTACAGTGGTGATCTGCTACAGGTCACCCTACCAGGATGACCAGATGGATGAGGCCCTCTATAGACAGATAGGAGCAGTCTCACACTACATAATCCTGATCCTCACAGAGGACCTCAACCACCCTGATATCTGTTGGAGGGACAACACAACAGGGTATAAGCAGTCCAGGAAGTTCTTGGAATGTGTTGATGTGATTTTCTTCTCCAAGTGCTAGAGAAGCCAATGATGAGAGATGCTGTGCTGGACCTTGTTCTAACCAACAAAGAGGTGCTGGTGGGGATGCTAAAGTTTAGGGGCAGTCTTGACTGCAGTGATCGTGAAATGGTGAAGTTCATAATCCTTAGGGCAGTGAGGAGGGAGCATGACAAGTTCACTGCCATGGACTTCAGGAGACCGGATGTACGCCTATACGGGGATCTGCTTGGTAAGAGTACCTTGATATAAAGCCCTGTAGGGAAGTGGGGCCCAGGAAACCTGATTAATGTTGATGGGTGACTTACTCCTAGCTCAGGAGCGATGCATCACTACAGAGAGGAAGTCAGGGAAAAATGCCAGGAGGCCTAGGTGAATTAACAAGTTGCTCCTGGACAAAGTCAAACACACACTACAGAGAATGGAAGTAAGGACAGGTAGCCTGGGAGGCATACAGAGAAATTGCCTGAGCAGTCAGAGATCAGGTTAGGAAAGGTAAAGCACTGATAGAACTAAATTTGACCAGGGGCATCAAGGACAAGAAGAAAAACTTCTATAGATAGATCAACAATAAACAGAGAAGTAAGGAAAATGTGAGCCCTCTATGGAAGGAAGTGGGAGACCTGATTACCTAGAATATGGAGAAGGCTGAGCTACTCAACTACTTTTTTTCATAGTCTTCACTAGCAAGGGCTCTAACCATGCTCTCAAGTCACAGCAGACAAAAACAAGAACTAGGAAAGTGAAGAACCATAGGATAACATCAGGTTCGAGGCCATCTAAGGGGCCTGAAGGTGCACAAGTCCATGAGAGGCCTGATAAGATGCATCTGTGGGTCTCAAGGAAATAGGTAGAGGAAGTCACTATGCCACTGTCCATCAGGTTTCAGAAGTTGTGGTAGTCAGATGAATTTCCTAATGGCTGGAAGAGGGGAAACAACTCTTTCATAAAAACCATAACAATATTTCTGTGAAATAACACCCACACCTAATATGCCTTTAATAACCAGGTGGCGATGGGTTAGTGAGGCTTCTCATACAGTCTTGGTGGATTGCTGCATTCCTCCGTTACTAACAACCTCTTGTCTGAAGAGTTTTATAGACTGTACTAACTATTAAATGCTGCTGGAAAAAGACAATTTGCTAAAATTGACAACTGTAATAATTCTAGATACAAACAATTTGCACAGGACTCTAAAAACGTCTCCAGCTGACATACTGCCATTAACTTCTTTACATATGCTGGGTTTTTGTACACACACACATAAGAAAAAAACAGACATCAGTTTTTCTTCTCCTTTTTCCTCTTTCTTTTACTTTTTTCCAAAGTGTGCGTTGCTTTTTAAAACTAACTCTTATGTAGAAGCAAGAATAAGAGTTCAAACACTAAATATTGCTGTTTATTGTAGCTACTTGATAGATTCCTTTAACAGCCTCTCATGTCTTCAGATAGGGTTTGGTACACTGTAAGAGCAGTCAGGCTGTATAAATACTGTATAAATACAGCAGTTCAGCGATCTCACAAGGCAAATATTAAAGCAAATGTTAATCAGGTTAAGGAACAAACCAAAACAATTACTTAGATTTTATTTGCCATAAATATAATGGATTGGATTTTCTGTCATAAAGAGTGCCACAGTCAATACTCTGCTTTCAGGTTAGGGGAGTCTACTTTTAATAGAAATGATAGTTGAATCTGCTTTTAATTACCCCTTCCCAAAATGACTGGGCATTGTCTCTATTCCTCCTTCATCCTTGCTCCCCAGGGCTGTGTTGCACTCTCCAGGTACTGCTTTCCTATAGATTGTACTCTTAAAAGCACTCATACTTTTTTTGAAGAATAGTTTTGAGTTGGAAGAGACCTTTAAAAGCCATCTAGTCCAACCTCCCTGGCAAGGAGCAGAGTCATTTCAGCTGGATTCTTGCTAAATACAGAGAAGATTCCAGAAATTTCCAGAGATGCTCATGTCTCTTGGATTTTTGCCCTTCCGGTCCTGCACTATTTTGCAGTGTCCGTGTTGTGTGCCGACTGGAATCCCCACATGCTATTTTGCCTTTGCTGCTCAGTTTGTCAGGGCTCACTGCTGGCAGTTCTCTGTTCTTCCTAGCCTTGGAATGCCATTCAGGCTCACTCTCCTACCAAATGATATAGAAAAAGTAGTTTAGATGTTTCAGTGGGCCACGTCTTCATCCTAATAGCAGTACTGCACAGTTCACACTTAGGACAGGAGGAAAATAAAAGTCAGAAACAAACAACTATATTTCTGGAGGAGAGAGACATTGCTGTCCCTAAAGTAGAAGTCGCCTTCTTTCATCCCTTCCCTTGGCCGTTGGATACTGATCACCTCAGGCTTGTGGAATAATAACAGTCACAGCCCACGCTTTTAGCTGCTTCTAAGTTACTCTGACTGTACATCCTTTGTTCTGAGAAGCTTAATCCCAACCCTAAACCAAGTCTTGCCTTTCTCAGGGTGGTAGCTCCATAGCAGCATTATTTCCTTTGAGGATGTCAGTAGGCAAGGGCCATGCTCTTCCTCAGCTGCATGTTATGGTGCTGGCATGCACACCGCTATCTCTGTTTAACCTAAGTGGAAAACAATTTTGATGTTACTGAACTATCTAATGGAGATGAACTGAACTGTTTCTAGTGGAAGGTCTGACCGATTTCTGTTAATCTGCAGATCTCTGTGTCAGAGATGAGGTGAAAAAAAACACCCTGTCTGTCAAACAGATAAAATCAGCTGTAGGTTTCAATGCAGGAAGAGCTTTCTGGACATATTAATTGTAGATGACAGCTAGGAATGGCTTCTCAGTTTTCAGAGAAGATTTATCAATGCATTGCTGAGAAAAAGGTATGTATTTTGAAAGAGGTAATTTTGGCCTCACTCCAGTCAATGGCTTACAAAAGAATTGAGAGATTTGCTGTAAAACAATAGAGAAATAACTGAATAGGACTGGAATTGCTTACCACCCAGAACCCTCTGCTCTGCCTGTTCCTGAGCTATGATTTCTCCTCCCTCCCAGCCAGCTCCCTCAGTTATCTACTGAGCATGATGTCATGTGGCGTAGAATATCCCCTTGGCTAGTTCGAATCAGCTGTTGTTGGCTGTGGCACCACCCAGCTCTTTGTGAGAATTAACTCTCTCCTAGCTGAACACAAGACATGGATATATTCTGTTGTGGATAAGATCTAGGCCTTCCAAATTAATTTTCTTGGTGATCTTAGGAAGTGGAATTTTGTTTTATGGATATTTTGGCTAGTTTTACTTGTGTTTATTTGGCAGTATCTCTGTAAAAGAAGACCGTTTCTAATGCAGGGTATCTAAAGTGTTCACTTCTCATCTTTTAGGCAGCAGTGTTGCGTGCACCGTGTGGCTGACTGATATACAGGGGGTGGGGTTGATTTCTTGGGGGTATGCAAGGAAACTTGTAGCCTGCCTTTGGAGGGCTGAATATCTGCTGCAGTGAGTGGCTGCAGGGTGTGGTTCTTGCTGAGACACAGAGTGAAGTGATTTTTACATCTGTGATGTAGCCTGCGTCATATTTTGTAATGGTACTAAAGGGTATTACTCCTCTACTGCTTCTGCCAATACAGCTTCTCTAAAAGACTGATAAAAACACTTTTGTGTATGACCACATGAACCTATTGCTCAGTTTTACATGGAACGTATCTTTGCCCTACTCACTGTGTGACCTGGTGCCTCTCTCTGCCCTCGGGCTGCACCAGTTATGCTTTTTGTTTCGGTGAAGAATTTTGCCTCCACCTCTTGGTAGGCTAGTTTGGGAGTGCCAGTCACAAACCTGGGTGCAAAGCTGCTGGGCAAACCATGAATTTCTGCTGCCTGGAGAACAACTTTCCCCTCTGAACTTCTGTAGCCTTGAAGTGTTAAGCCTGCCCTCCATCACAACTGCTGTCACCACCGCAGACTTGTCAGTGATTTGGTTCTCAAATCCTTTGCAGTTCTCTTCTGGTGAAGGAAGAACTGCACAAACTCACCTGTTTGGCTTTCCAGGCAGAGAAATGAGAAGGGAAGCTGCCTCTGTCTGTCTTGAGCTCTGTACACCTGTCCACGTAACCTGCTCTGACATGCACTTCAGTGGAGACAGTTTTCAGACCTGGGGCCAAAGGAAGGCTATTGTTAAGACATCGCAAATTGTTGAAGAGAAAGCAATGGAAATAAAGCTATATAACTGCTGTAAAGACTAGCATGCAAAGAGCACCAAAGAACACCAAGCTCATAATTGAGCCTGGTTAATTTGGTAAATCCTGTAGTGGGACTTTCGCAGTTAGCTGTCCCCCTGTATGAAGTCAAGAATATTTAAACCAGCTAGAGTCTAAACCAAGATAGGCTCACTTGCTGTAGAGAATATTTGCTGTCTCCCAGTTTAGTTGTTTGGAGAGCCTGAATGAAAATCATTCCTCAGAATATAAATTTTAAATGCAGCACTCATGTGGCTTAACAAAACCATTGAAAGAGCTTAGTCATACAGTAGCATTTTATTATTTGTAAATAATTTTGGTTTAAGAAACAGAGCAACTGCACCCTCTAGTGACAAATTGTATGTGTACCAGAGGATCCAAGGCAGCTTTTGAACTGTGGGGGGGCATGAGAGAGAGATTTCATGTTACAGAACAGGCAACCTTGCATGGAAGTAGAGCATTAGGTATCTTTTAAACGCATAGATGAGATTCTTAGAGCCTTGCCTTTGTTGCTAAGGACTTCTTAGCCTGTCACTGGGTGTCAGACACGGTGAATCGCTATTTACGTCAAGCCCATTTGATTAGAAAGGAGCTGTCACATTACTTGTCAGTGTGTCATACCATGCTTTTGGTTACTCCTAGAAAGAATTTACTTCTTGTTAGGAATATTGTTAATAAATCCCTGCATATTTGAATGGTATAACGTGACAGTGCCTCAAGTGCGCTACAAGCAATACTGATTTCCCTGTAGGGAAGCAAGCCATGATTGAGTTCCTTGCATGCATTAGAAACTTACGGCTTCACCTCTGAATGTTTGCTTTCTGTTTTCTCACTGCTGCAATGCTCCTGCAATGATATTTTCATTGAAATAGTCAGAAGTAGTCAGTGATGAATTAAATTTGCTATTGAAGCTTAACAAGTGAAGGTTGGAAACACATCTGCTGATATATAAGGATACTGTTAAAAGACACAAGTAAACCAAAAGCAGAATAAAATGTTGGTAACTAACTCTTTGATTCGGCCAGCATTTTGGCTTTATGTGTTTAGCTAGAATGCAAGCTCTAGCCAACATCTTCTCTCTTGCAACTACTTTAAATGTTCTTGATTTTCCCCAGAAAAAACTACTTTTGCTGCAGCATGTGGACAGTGTGTTGATGTTGGTTTGCTTGTCACCTGCTGATTGATGGGTATTGCTTCCTGCTCTCCCTGCTCATCTTTACTCAGCTATCTTTGAAAGCTGATACTCCTTCACGAGGAGGGGCAGTTTCATCTGTGAGCAAGGCTGTGTGGTGTGTTGGCTGCAATAGTTGTCAGATGTCAGGATGTGCTTGCCACATGTACTTCCTGTGGAGATTTTCCTAATTATTAATTACATGAGTTTTGAAGAGGATATTAATCAGCTATGGAACATTGTGTCATTTTCAACAGTGAGATGATCTCTCCTAAAAATAGTTCGAGAGGGCATTGCAAATTTCACACGGAAGTTATTTCTTTTATTGGTTTTCGTTGTCTACTAACAAGCACATTTCTTTTTGAAGGCCATTATGTGACTGTTGTTTGAGCTAGCCAACAATTATTTTTTTCCTCTAAAAACAGATATTATATAAAAATATGGAAATATATTGTTATAGGATGTCCACAATCAAATGTTGACATTGTGATGCATTCATTATCAAAAACCTTAAGGACGTAAGTGTTAAACCCCTTAAAGAATATGTTTTTAAAATGTTTCTGAAAGAAAACCATTACAGATATGCATAAATTCTTTCAGTATAAACTTCAGCTGTTCTGTTTGAATGTCAGAACACCATAGGAGCTGAGCTCTTTGAGAACTGTAAATCTTCGCATCTGCATTAGCCTAGTGTTAATGGTGAAAAATTTCTGGGCTCTGAAGCTCATAATGCTGATACTCTGTGTTTGAGTATAGATGCATTAATGATGCATGTGTGAATTTGTGTACTTGAAAATGTTCATAGTTCTGTGTCATTAGGTAATAATGCAAATTCTGGGGCAGCAGGAAGGTCTTAATCCCAATTTAATTTAATTTGCTTGGCTTGGTTTTAATTCACCGTATTTTAAACAATATTTTAAACAAATCTTTAAGTAAATGTTTACAAGATCAGACTTAATTAACCAGTTTTAATATTTCGTAATACTGCAAAACTGCAGATGGCAAAATACAGCAGCAAGTAACTTTCACCCAACCCCACGCCTGCCCAAACAACAAAAGCTCTTTTTTCCCCATTGAGAATTAAAGATTTTGATGAAAAGACTACTTTTTTGCTTCTCCGAATCTGATTGTTAAGAAAAGGCTGCTTGCATTGTGTGCCATGTTACTGTAGCTATGTGGGTATGGAAAGATTAGAACAACTAACGAGCTAAATCAACTCCAGTTAATTGTTTCTGTTGTTCAAGGGCATTTCCATTGACAGCTCAGCAGAACCATGTGAGAATCTGAAATCAAATCAGAAACCCTCTTCAAATCTTGTGTTGAAATTTCTATGTAATATTCTTGTTAAACACAAATTTAAATTCCAGTGGCATTTCCCAACATCTTCAGCTAAATCAGATGTACTGACTGCTTATACATGTGTCTAAAGGCTTCTAAAATGCAAAAACTCTTCTTGTACATCCGTGGGCTTTCTCACGTTCAGTGCTGGTTGTGGCATGATTTTTGACAGTACAAACCACCCCATTCTTGGCATTGCATGACCCATTATCACATAATGGCTAGTTCAAAGTGCCCCTACTCTGCCTTCAGTTTTATGAATTCAGAAACTGTTTCAGGAAAGCAGACAGGTTGTTAACTCTGCATTAATCACTGAACTGTGAAAAATTATTTTTATAGGAGGGCATCTTTTAGCCACCCACATATGTGATAGAAAGAAATCCCCATAAAACTTTGTTTTTATGAAGTGCTATGAAGTATTCCCAGTTTGTAGGGCTGTAAACATGGGCAAGAGTGAACCAGTGATTTCCAATTGGCTCGTCCTGCTGTGTTGACTCACAAAACAGGTCCAAGACATCCGGTAACAGTGAGACCTCCCATGGGCTGCTCAGCATTTCTCATCTCCTGCCAAAACTCAGCTCCATCTTCCACTCTGGATCAGGTATAAACCTACCAACAAGAACTGTAATTTAATCCCAAATTGGATGAAAACCAAGATGACTAGATGAGCCAGGTTGTTTTTGTTGTCTTCATGTCTGTGATTTTCAGTCTGGAGAGCAGATTTTCTTTTCTGGTCTTCATTTGTAAGTGCTGTATACACTTGTTCATTAATAGGTGGATCTGAGCTTTCATTTTATTTCCAGCTAAGTCTTGTTTGTCATCTCTTGGGGGATGTTGATTACCATTGTTTTTTCTGGCTTTGTTAAGGTTTAGGAGTCAGATTGTATCTTTCCCTTGATCCCTTTTTTTTTTTTTTTTTTTTAAAGCTTTCATCCGAATTGATTCTAAGATGTTGGTTTATTTTAAACTGTTACTATAATGTCCTGCAAATAAGGCAAAAATCAAGAAGATTGCATTAAATTTTCTTCCATGATTTTGGCAGGCTCTTTAACACTTATTCCTGTTCATCCTGAGGAAAAGGACCTGGGGGTCTGAGTTGATGAAAAGCTCAACATGAGCCTGCAGTGTGTGCATACAGCCCAGACAGCAACCGAGTCCTGGGCTGCATCAAGAGTAGCGTGGCCAGCAGGGAAAGGGAGGACATTCTACTCCTTCACTTTGCTCTCATCAGACCCCATCTGGAATGTTGTGCACAGTTCTGGAGACATGGAACTGTTCTGGGAAATGAAACTGTTGGAGCAGGTCTCAATGAGATCCTCATAGCCTTGTCCCAGAGACAGGGGCAATGGTTCTACTGAGGGTAGTAGAGCAAAGGCCATAGAGGAGCTACGATGAACCACTGTATACCTAAAGAGCTTTGGAATTGCCCTCTGTAGTTGGCATTGCTGCTCTGAAGTCTTTGGATTTCATTGGTGATTAATCTTCTGTGACTAGAAAGTGAAAAGTCTTGTTTAATTCTGTGTCCTTTCAAAGTACTTTTTGAGTACTATCAAGTACATAGCAGTTAAATGAACGTAGAACAACTAACTGCATTCTTCTTGCTGCTACATTTTTAGCTGTATTACTGATGTTGTAGAAATATAGCCAGATGTTGACATAATAATAAGGTTTGAAATATACCGACTAGGATCATTTCAATGATTAGGTATTCAATGTTCTTAGCATTTCTTAAAAAACATGATTCACTATTAACAGGAAAACTTGAATATAAGCAGGCAGTGAGCTAAGAGTCTGATGTGGGTTTGTTTTTTATATGCTTATTTCATTACACTGAGTTCAGTTCAAAGATCGTGTCATTTGCCACAGTTGGAATTGTGATAGCACATTTCTGGATACTCACAAGAAAGATTTTATGAGAAAGAGAGATTCATAGTGGAACTTTAACTATACCACAGAGAGGCATAGATAACATTCACAATAATGAGTTACAGAACCGATAGAGGCAGTTTATCGTATTTCAAATACATATGATTTATATCTGTGTATGTACACACACACAAGCAAAGTCTGTATACACACACATGAATAATGTCTTAAAATGCATTTTCACAGATATTACATGTATATGTTTGCAGGTGTATACATGAACATGTGCTGTAAAACACTGCTAACTTAAACAACCTAAGAAAATCT